>VZTT01041183.1:5351-53893 GCA_013400855.1 Buphagus erythrorhynchus | reverse complement strand
TAGATTAATATATTGCTATTTCCATTTAAAAAATAGAAAAATGAAGAAAAGAAACTGATTGCTTAAAAAAAAAAAAGAAGTAGCAAAGCCAGAAAGAATATAACAAATTCCTCCCTCTCAATTCAGTAATCACTTTATATTGCCTTCTCAGAACTATTTTTCAGTGGTAATACTTGGTTTTAAACTGTTTATCTTATTGGATAATATTTTCTTTATCTCTGACTGAAAATGTTCCTTTAAAAAGATGCTGACCTGTAAATGAAGGAAAGTGCAAATACAAAAGCAAAACCATATGTGAAAATGAACATTTGTAAAGAGGAAGGGTTAGTACAAATTGAACACATTTCCATATTGAGAGGAGAACCAGCCATATTTTTTCCCTGATGAATGCAGTTTTGTGAACATTTTTTCCACAAATGATTGAATAAATATTTATTCATAAACTATATTTGTGACTTAAGAGAACAAGCTGCATAGATTGGTTTCATTTATACTACATCATACATGAGGTATTGCAATAATTTCTATCATGCCAAGTCTAGGGCCCATTAGATTTTCCTTATTATACTTGACTAAAGCTGAGGACCATCCAAACCAGAAATTCTGGAAGTTTTCTATTTGTTTCATGAATAACTATCTTCCTCCTAGAGCCTCTCCTCTGGCTTTCCCTTTCTCAAAGCATTTCTGTTTAGGTGCAGTCCCATTTGATGTATTTGAACTCAGGCATATTCTGAAACATGTTCCTGAGCTGTGGCCTCAGTGACTATGGTTTTGCTGAAACCATAAAGGCCAGATTTCTCAAGGATATAAAAATGTACTCCTAGTCCAGCAGATGCTGCTCCTCCCAGTGTTTCCTCAATAACAACACACAGCATTTCCTCTAAATGTCCTGTCTGCCTTGAGTCACAGCCCCAATTCTTTTCTAGAAATGATTTTTATTGCACAAACATGATGCAGTGGTGTTGTTAGCAAGTGCCACCATTGATGTGTTACATTAAACTGTTCTGCCATCATTGTTATTATTACAAAAATTACACTGCTATTATTACAAAAATAAAGTTTGAATGCTTAATATTTACTGTTAATTCAGTATTCTGCTATTCAGAATAACAGAAGCATAAGTTGCTGGCAAAAAAAAAAATCTACCAAAAGTTTAAAAGTAGTGAGGTCAAATTCTTGCTAAATGAACATGCTAAAACTGTGATACAACAGAGACATTTCAAAATTACTTCCATTCCCCATATCAAAAGAGTATTAGAAAGAAGAACATAACAGAGAAAAGAATAAATACTTACAAATACACAAGAAAATCAGCCCCAGCTCCCAGAAATCACTGGTAAGTTGCTTTTGAATTCATGAAACTGACCTGAAAACATAAAAGGGGAAAAAAGTTGAAGCAAAAGAAAGGCCAGAACTGATAAATGTTACTTTTTTATTATTATAAAAGAGTTATGATTTTTAACCATGAACCGAAGAAAGCAGAACACAAGACTGTTGTCACGCTTTCAGCTAAGTAATTTACACAGAATTTGTTTCCAGGAAGCCAATACCACGAGAAACAATTATTTCATTGTTCTGCATCTCACAGCATAGCAACCCAGTCCATTATTGCTTCTAAGAACTGTCATAAATGCAAGCATGGTTATCTTTTAATAAGGAAAATAGCTGTGAGGGGGTTTCTGGCTTGGAGATTTTTCTTTTTTTTTTATGTTCTCAAGTGTTACAGAACATTTATTACTTTTTTTTTTTTTATGTAAGTAGTTTGTTAACAGCATTCTGCAGCTTACCTGGTGTAAAATTATTGTTTAGGTCATTTAATTGGAATCCATCTAAGGCAAAACTTATACAAAGAAGAAAGACTAACGATTTTGTTCTCTTATGGTCTAGATCCCAGTTAGAAGCTTAGCCTAAGCACAATGCAGTCACTATAAGGCATGATTAAATCCAACATTCTTTTTCCTGCATACCCCTCAGTTCTAGTTGGAAAGGTAACAGATGCAACTCAAACCCACAGAGCTCGCCTTATAAAATTCTTTAACTAGCACAATGACTCACTTTATGCCTCTAAATATCCATGGTTTCCTCTCTCCAGAACCCCCATGCATTAGAAGGTAGTTCAGTAGTTTATTTTTATTGTTTGGTCTACATACAGCACATTTTTAGTTCTTAGGAAAACAAAGAAACTTTGTTGCACAGCCCTTGTTTCCTTTCCAAAATGTGAGGATGGATATGGGTAACATTAAACTGAAAATAGTAATGGAGCCTGGGCAACTAGTTTAGGTCAAAACCTTTTTGTTCTCAGGGAGCTATCTGATTAATTTGCAGTTCATAAAACAGTGGGTGTAAGCTCAGTTTAAAAACATGTAACTATATTTAAAGATGAAATTGTCATTTTTGTTAGCCCCCAGTAATCTTTAAGAAACACCTTCCCACAACATTTCTGTATCCTAAAGTGCACCAGCCAGTACTGCACAGTGCCTAGAGACAAGGAGAGAATACCAAACTTATCTTGATGCAGAATATCCTCCTTATTTCATACACCCACCCTGAAGTGCATTTTATTCATTCCAACCAAGCTCTCCCCCATCCTGAAAGTACACATTTAATTGTGTCTTCTCTCCTGTAATACCAACAGAGAGTCAACAAATCTCATTTGCTCTATCAATGCAGTGTTGTTATTATATATTTTAAAAGCAAGTCTGAATCTCATTATCAGCTGATTTATGCCATTAGTGTGCTTTGGAGCCACCAATTAAACAAGGACAGTGGTTCATAAGGTCACAGTTAATTAATCTGAAAGTATAAATACACTTTAATGCACACTACCTCATGTTGAGAATTTAGGAACAAAGCACCAAACCTTTATTCTGGGCAGGCAATTAGGGGGAAAGGTTAAACATACAAAATTTTAAACTTAGCTTTAGCACTCTGGTAATCTACCAGGGAAAAAGTTCAGTTTGGTAAAAATTCCTGCAGAACAAGCATGTGTGTGGAGCCTTAATTCTTACAGAGTGCAAGTGAGGGAGAAGGCAGGGCAGGGCTGAGTGTGACCCTGGGGTTTGCTGCTCAGGTAACACCTCAGAACTGAGAATCAGCTCCAGGTTTATCCATCCTGGAGCTGGGCAGGGTGGGGGAAAGCCCAACCCTGCAGAGCCTGCTCTGTTCCAATGGACTCAGCAGAGCTGAGCTGCCTGCTGCACTTAGCAGACTGCACAAAACCAACTCGGCCTTCAACCCCTTTCCCTTAGTAAATTGAATAAAATAGTGCAGTCAAGGAAGGGCTCAGTAATACCCACAGCCTACAACACAAGCAGAGTGCAAGGAAAATGCTGAAAACAGGCTGATCCACCAGAACCAGTTATTGACAGTGACATTTCAACTATGAGGTATCTAGGGTTTACAGGGGAGAAAATACCTTTTTCTTACTGCCTGGACTCATTTTACCTTGCACAGTTCTCTGCTCAAAAGAAAGACAATATTGCTAACACAGAGACACATAAAAGTAAACCACATGATCTAATTAGATGGAGTAGTTGCTAACTACTTTTTCTACTATTGCACCTGTATTCCTGTATTCTGTAGCCTCCATCGCTTTTATTGTTTTTAGATGTCCAAGCACTTTTCCTTAAACTGACAATATTTTCTCATCCATGTAGAAAACTTCCTGTCCATCAAACACTAACATCATAACATTAATAAAAATTGTTCTATTAGCTCAAACCATTTATGTTTTCACTTTAGATGTCTTGAGTTGAACTCCAGTTGACCACACAGGTGAAGAGCTGCTGCATAAACATATACAAGGACAAAATTATCTTTAAAGTATTCTGTAGTTTTAATTGGCACAAATCCCACCAGAAATTTCACTCAGATATTTTGCAGGTGAAATGCTTTCAAAGCATTCTGAATACCTGCAATTTCTGCATGTTTAGAAGATTGCTACCATCCTTATTAAGGACTTGCTCTCCCAATGCCACTTTGAAAGGGGGGAAATAAAGTTGTAAGAGCAACTTATGCTCTGCTTTCAGGCACGTTTGCTAAAGAGTGAGTAAAGGTAACCACTAAAGATAACCACTTCACATTGACCTGACCAAGAATAATACACAGCCATCCAACAATTCAACAGAATCCTTCAAAATAACTCCATTTGTAAAAACCTAAGCTTTGGCTTGTCTTGCAAGCACATGTTGACACCAACACTGGACATAAAAAAGACTATGAACATCACTAAATGACAGTAGGAGCCTGTTTACCCCATGAGTTATGAACCAAAGAAAATTCCATAAAAAGCTGAATATCAGTTGTAAAGTAATCATCTTTTCACCCAGTCAGCTCTTAATAATTCTCATCAGTCCCAGTCTTCAGAAAAAAAAAAAAAAAAAAAAAAAAAATAATTTTTGGAAAGCAGAAAATAATTACTAATGTTTTAAATCCTTAATTAAAATATTCTGATTCTTCTAAGACAGAGCCTCTACAGGTAGCCTGTATGTTCTGTGCTCAGTCACCAGTGAGCATGAAGGAAGCCTGGGAGCAAAAAATGGAAGCAGTCATTTAGGAAAAAGCATGGCATCATGTTATATCATTTGAGAATGTGGCCTATCATTGTGGGCTGCTGGGACTAAAATATGTATCATTTAAAAACTGTTAAAAAACTATTTTCAGAATTATAGCATGATGTGAAATGAGAAAGAGGAATAATACAGAAATGAAACTGCACATTTAGGGCCTGAATCACATAGTAATTTCACACCCTTAAATGTGCAATATTTCACAATTAAAGCATCATTAATGACCTGTAAGTGTCAAGACATAATCACAAAAATTAAGGAGGCAGTTGGCTGATTGTAATGAAAACCTTTGAACTGGATTTCTAGAAATCTTCCTTAATTCAGATAAAGGACACTTTTTCAACATGGTTCAATGAAAAATGTTTTACTTACACACAGAATATTCTTCATACATGATCACTTTGAAACAGGAAAGCAAACACAGTAATTAACCACTACAAGCAAATTCCTGCTAGCTTCCCTTTGTTTCACTTTTGTTCAAGCACTCAAGGATTGTATTTTACTGCCTTTGCTGGCTTGTTTCTTGAAATCTTTACTCTTCTTCATTAAATGCACAGACAAAAAAAAAAAAATCCCCAAACCAGTAAACAAAACAAAAAAACCAAACCAAAATAACTACAACATTGTTTTCCTATCGCTTTTCATTTTAAAATAGTCCCCCTGCAGTGATCTTCACTTGGAATTTTGTACTCCCTGACAGAGATTGCAGTCAAGTGATCCATCAGAGGAGGAATCAGAGCACACCACCTGTTCCACAAGTGGTCATTTCAAAAGACAGCTTGCATCAGAGTGAGGTAAGAACCACACACAGCACATACAGTGTAAAAATTGGTCTCCAAAGCTCTGTACTCAGTTTTGTTACAGATTTTCTGCCCAACCTTCAGCAGAAGTTGCTTTGTGCCTCTTAGTCCCCTATAAACAAAAAGGAGATAGTATTTCTTCCCTCTGTAGCAGTGGTGCTTTACAATTCCACACCCCAGAAGCTGTGATGTGGTTATTACAGAAAAGAGGCTCAAGAGAAGTCCCTGGAATTGGCCACATCTCCACGGTTTTGCAGGTTTTTATGAGCTCACTCTACCCACACTTGGCCACAAACCCACTTTAATCCAGTTTAGCCCTGGTTAGCACTCACATAAACTACATGGCTTCCAGTGGAGAGCAACCCCACATCTGCCTACAAAAAACCTGTCAACAAACACGTGCAATGATGGTGTTCTGTAAACTGCCTCTTTAAAAAAGGGACCCCATAAACATCACCACTTTTTGCCAAACTCCACAGACAGTGGCTCCCTATCTTTCTCAAAAGGGTGTCACTCAGTATTGGCACATTACCTGGAAATGTTATATTATATAACTGGCTATAAGAACTGTTATAATATATAAGAATAATAACAACATATAATAATAATAATATTAATAATAATATTATTAATATAATATATTTATATGTTATATATATTAGGTATTATATTANTGTTATTAATAATAATAACATATAATAATAATCATAATAATAGTTATAATATAACTGTTATATTATATAACTGGCTTATCATCTCTTCTCTAACAAATAATTGTGTTATTGTGCAAATGTCCTCAACAGGCAATTTGGGAAGGTTTCTCTGCTGTCTGCTTGCAGATCTATAAAGCTTCCAATCATTACAGTACATTAAGATAGAATATGAAATTTATGTAGTATCACTTCATAGCATAGCATCAGCTGAAGTCTAAAAGGGAGTTTCATAATAAAAAGTATTGCATATCTCCAACAACTAATTTAAATGTATTATTACATCTACCACTAAAATTGAAAACACCAAAAACCATCTTAATTCACCGTGCAGATGAAAGAAACACCTAAATATGCATTTATTCCTCCGTATAAAAGGCAGGGTGCTAGCATTCCAGATCTGATAAGCTCTGTGTGCATACTTTGGAGCAGATAAGAACCACAAGACATTCACCACGCTGCTCGCAGGCTGGAGGGAGAGGAGGAGCTCCAGTTATAACTCATGGGCTGCAGACAGCAAAAACCTCCTGTGGTGCCCAGGGAGAGCTGGAAAATGCTGCTGGCTCCCTGCTCCCACATCAAGGCACTCAGATTTCCCTGGAGCTCCTGCACTGCCTCTCTCATGGTGTGCTGGGACACAAAATTCTCCTCTGAACTTGTGGGGAGCCCCATGGTGTTCTGAGAGCCACTGGGGCATCCCTGACCCACAGCACTGGGCTGGAGGGAGCAGAGGAGCTGCCACTGCAGCTCTGTGTCTGCAGCACCCACATGGGCACATCCTTCATTTACAAGGTAAATTAAACCCTGAATGAGAAGTCACAGGGTTACAAGCCCCAGGAAGCATGAGCAGGATTGCAGAGGTGAGACAGCCTTGGAGCAGGAGCTCAGGGATAGAAACGCTGTCACAGGGATGTGACAGGCACAGGCAGGGATGTGACAGGCACAGGCAGGATTGCAGCCAGCCCAAAGTGCTCTTCCAGAGCTCCTCTCTCCACCTGGAGAAGCTGCAGGCTGCCCAGGACATGGCTTGGAGGTGACACCCAGGGCCACTCTGTAGAGACTCACTTTTGTCACACCCCTGTGGAAACCAACCGCGCCAAGACCGAAAGGGCAGCGGTGAATTGGCCCACGTTATAATATTTATTTTGGGGTTTTTTTTCTCTTCTCTCTCTCTCTCTCTCTCTCTCTGGGACTCAACCATACTCTCACCATGTGGAAGGATTGCTTTTTAATCTCTCCCTACAGGTGTGCAGGGACTTGCAGCACCAGGGTCTCCTGGCACAGTCTATAAGGGTTCTCTGGATGCAAATTTAACACAAATAACAACATTTTATTCATCATATAATACTATCTTTATGCAACAATACACTTACCAGGAGCTGTTAGCTTACCACTTGGATGTAATTTTTCTTGCCAAATTGTACTGAAATTAACAATACTTTCACTAGTTTTTGGCTCCTTTTATCTTTTGAATACATAATGTGTCAGGTTCCCTTCTCTTTCATATGCAGACCGACTTTTAAAATAATTTTGCTGAAGAATTGGCTTACTATGTTTAAAAGAGGGTATGCTCTTTCAGCTCAGTCATATGACCAAAAACAACAGTACAAAAAGTATAAAATATTATTCAAACTGTAATTCACCATGCAGTTAAGTCTCTTTACACAACAGAATGGAATTGCATTGATTTGTGATGCAAATCAACTGTCTATATTTACAGGTACCCACTTATCCTCCATTTTTTTTAATATCTATTACCTACATACATTTTCATATTTTATACGTAACTAATGATCTCTTCTGAACAAAAAGAAAAGGTATTTCTGGAAAGAAAAAATAAAAAACAAATTCCGTGACCATTTTTTCCTTGCCCAACAAAGCATCAAGAATTATGTAGAGTTGAGAACATGTAGAGTTGAAATTTAAATAACTTGGGGGGCTTTGAGGCACTGGACATCCCTCAGTGCCTGATGCAGTTTTACCATTTTACCACTATTTCCAAGAGTTAAAAATGCTAAAATAGCTGAAATGTTTAGCTGATATTTTAGAGATATCAGCAATAATACTAGTGTGTGGGAGCACATCACCATATTTAAAATTCCAGCATAATTATCCCATGTAGCACGTGGATTTGATGATTTGATGGTTCCCTGACAACTGGGGATTTAACCTGCCCCAACTGTAGTGTACTTAAACAACAACAAAACAAAATAGGGATTGCTGGTTTCAATTAAATTAAAAAAAAAAAAAAAAAGTAAGTCAGCTGCACACAAACTAATAATTTTTCTGACACATCTATTTTGTAATATTACAATATAGGCGTGCCATTTGTTCCCATTGAAATTAATATTAATCCAGACAAAATATTGAGGTTCTCTATTGGAGAGTCCCATGCAACTGAAGTTAAGATTTTTCAAAGCTAGTTAAGTAGGACATAAAAATCAATTAGAAGGCCTTAGGAATGTCTGCCTTCAGGTCTACTTCCCTGGATTCCCTGAGGGACAAAACCTCCTCACTACATATCTTGGAGTTTTCTTTCCCTGAAACCCTGAAACATAATAATTATAGCTAAAATCCTTTTTTTTAGTTAGTCATACACTAGCTTCCCCTCTCAGCTCCCATTTTTGAAATTCATTTATCCTGACATTATAATCAGACAAAAGGAAGTCCAGGTGCTCTAATTTTCATTTCACTTTAGAAAAGTAAGTAAATAAAATTTCTTCCTTCCAAGATCCATTCAATTAGGATCCCACCTTACATGTGCATCCTCTGTGGAAAACTGTTCCCAAGGATGTGGCACAGAGCAGCCCAGCAAGGATATTGCTTTGTGTTCTGCCCAAAGGACCCTTCTATTTGTGATTAGCTGCAATTATCAGCCCTGAAGATAATTAACTCTCACCTGCTGGACAAATAGATCANACACGACACAACAAAAAAAAAAAAAAAAAAAAAACAAAAAAAAAAAAAACGAATCACATTATCCCATCAAGCCTTCAAAATAAAATCCTTTTGGCCTCCTTTCAGTGTCTCCTAAAGGATGACTACTGCATTAGTTTAAAAAGCAAGAAAAAATTGTGGTAATTAAGGAAAGAGTGCACCTTGAAACAGGAATTTGCTTCAATGGTAAAACTATCAGTTTGATAAGATTCCACCCTTCAGAGACTTTACCAGGTGTCACCCTAGTTTCTTTGGATTTTTCACTTACGGCATTTCTGTCAAAATCTGAATTGAGATTTTGACAATTACCTGTTGCCTATCATCTAAAGATTTGGATTTCCCATTTTTTCTGCAAAATTCACCTCTGCAAGATATTTTGAAACCGGGACTGAAATATGTTCACCATAGATAGAAATTCTTGCAGGCAACACTGCCCATCGAAAAAAAATGATATGATGACCCCTTACTCCGATTTATTTTAGGCACAGTCCTGGGTATTAAAGTCAAAGGGGCTAAAATGCTAAAGCACTACTTCCAATCAGCCCAAAAAGATCAGTTCATGGCCTGGTTTTTGTGCTGTTTATAGGAATCACAAATTAGTAAACTCAGAGTTACACTGCACTTGAGGACAGAATGTCCCAAGCCACAAATTTAAAGGCAAGTCTGGGGGAAGGGTTGAGTTTCTCATGTGCTGAAAATGATTTAGATAGTCACAGCCTCTTTAGATAGTCATATAAAACCATACCTCCAGGCATTTACCAGCATTGCTTGACAACTCTGAGCCCCAGGCTATCTGCACCTGCCCTCAGCAAGATCCTGACAGGCAGCAGAGAAAAGCTGATGTCTAGAGGGGTGATTGCTAGGTGCTTTGCATGTGATATTTCAAAAATGTAAAGTGGAATACTGATCTTACTAAAAATTAAAAAAAAAAAATTTTAAAAAAAGAACATTTTAAAAAAAGAATTCACTATTAATTGTTTTCAGACCCAAGTGCTGCAGTACNAAAAAATTAAAAAAAAAAAAAAAAAGAACATTTTAAAAAAAGAATTCACACTCAAGAAGTTGGCAAACCTAAAAGTTTCACCAAATTAACTCATCAGCCTGACATGTCTCATTACAAGATCTTATCACTGCTTTAACCAAACAAAAGAAAGGAAGGAAGAAAAGAAAAATATACAGGCAATAGCTTATATTTCTCAAAAAGAAAGTTCTATAGGAAATACTCCAAATGTGTTTCTGTCTTGTGCTATCTGAAGCAGGTCCTGCTGTGGAATTTTAGGGTGATGTTTTATCCATTTTCTTTTAAACTAACACCAGAGTGAACATTAGAGCAACATCCATCAGAAATCATTAGAGCACAAGTTGTTACAACTTGTGCACCCATAAAGTATGCAGGTTTTCTTCTTTTTTATTCTTTATTATTATTGTAAAATTTTCCAATTCCTCTGTTTTACTTTAACTCAACACACTTTGCTTCTTTGAGCTAGAAATTTCCCTTTTTCCAGGTGACCCTGCCCTCTTTTTCTGGCATTTGAACCCTTTGGAATGCACAGTAAAGTTAACCACTTATGTATAAGTAAACTTATAAGAAAACTTTCTGGGCCATCAAGAAAAGAGAAAATGTTGAAATTCTACTTTCAAGAACCAAGATCACGTTCTTAGAAGATCTCTCTGACTTTTAATTCTTATTCTTCTCTTCATTATTCTCCTTTTTCTTCATTAAGGAAACTGTAAAGTGCTAGCTGGAGTTCCAGTGGTCACATTTACATTTTCAGTTATTTTACTGCTGGCTTCTCCTTGATTCCAAATAACAACCCCCTTTCTTTCCAGCTGTGCCAGGGTGATGCTGCAGGTCACAGTCGTGTCCAAGATCCCATTGCTCCAACTGCTGTGTAAATTGTCACTGAGAGACTGAAAATCCACAGTTCTCAGAGGACAGGAATTTTCAAAATATCAGCAGACACACTACTCAGTGTGAATAAATATGGTCCCTCAACAAAATACTGCAAACCCTAGGGATTCCTCTAAATTCACAGGGAATTTTGGGGACACAGGGTTAAAATCCTCCTGTACTTCTTTTATCACAGAACAACAAATATTTTCATGGATCTGGGATTTTTCCCTTTATTCTTTCATCCCAAAGAGGTAATGAACCTCTTAGAAATTTCTAGAACTTTTGAGGCTGAATTATAATTATCTGGCAATTCACTGCAAAGTCAGAATTTACTATTGTTAATCACCACAAGAATATATTTTGCTCCTATATAAAACTTCTTAAAGAAATTTTAAAGTACCTTGCAAGAAGACAAATATTTGAAAATACTAGAGTTGGATGACATTTTCCTCTGCACAGAGTGCCAACACAAAGTTTGTGGAACTTTCAAGCCATAATTTGAAGATCTAGGAACACACATTTCTAATTCTGGTGCCCTATAGTAGGTGAAATAACAAGTCAGCTCCTTGAAAATCAGAGAATAAGATTCTACTTAATGAGATCAGAAACAGCAGAATGCCAGTCTAAGCCATGTAGAGCTTTGCAAAACTCAGTAAAAATACTATTAAAATATTTTAAAAGTTTAAAGTTTAAAAAAATTTACATGACTCTCAAAAGTCCGATGAATCCTCTGTGTAACCATGCTGACTCTGATTCTGAGATGAACTCATCACAAGTTGCTTAAGTGCACACACAAAAATTAACAGATAATTATATAAAAAAATTTGCAAGGTGGCTCAATGCCAACAAGAGAGTGTCCCATCAATCATATATGATACTCTTCTTGATATCCCTCCCTACATGGAGAAGCAGCTGTGCTCTGTAGCAAGTCCCAACAGTTTTTAAAACCTGACTCCTGCACACAAAATGAGATGGTCTGAAAGCACAACCAGTTTGGCCCTTCTGGTTTTCCTTGCTCTTATGTGGCAACATCAGCTGCAGGATTCTCCCATTCTAGTGAATAGAAATTTCAAAATTTCAAAAAACAGCATTTCAAAGCTCCAGCCCTATCCTACAGAAGTGCTTGCATGGTGTGAGTGATGGCTGGCCTCTCATTAGCTCAAATATTCCTCATCTGAGATGTATTTCAACGAGCTGACCCTGCCATCACAGTCCATGGTGAAACTTTCCATTATTTCAGTGACAATAACAAGCAGAGTTTCAGGCAAGGGTAACAGTACTCCTGTGTAAAAACTGGAAGCAAATGCCACCATCACTAGGATTTAGCAAACATATACAAATGCAAAAAGAATAAAAACTTCACATGCAGAACATTTCATTCAGGTACATACAAAGCCCTCTGTGATTACAGCACACGAGTTATGCTGTTACCAGCCTTGAATGGAAGGTATTAAAATTAAAAGCCAATTTTTAACACTACAGAAGCAAATCAATCAACACTTCCAGCTTGAATGGACTCACTTCATGAAATCAAGCAACATTGCAGGAGTTAAAAAGTGTGCTATGTGATCTGCTATTTAATCTTTTCACTTCTTTGCTCTAAATGTGGCCTGTCCAAATTCCTCCAATAGGAAAATTTTCTGAAAGAACAGACCACTCTTGAGTCATTTCAGACTAGATGTGGAAAATAAACAACACTGCTACACACCTGAACCCAAAATGTAGGATATATTGATATTGTAGGAGAGTTACACATTAGCAGCACACCGTGAAAACTGGGCATGCTGGGAAAATATCAAACTATTCAAACAAAAACAGTATTATTCATAACATCGTTTTTCCACTTTGGAAACATAACTTGGCACCCTCTCTATTAGGCCCAAGTATTCTGAGCTTCAGATACTCCTACAGAGAAGCTAAGTGGGTTTTTATTCAGCTACATGCAAAGAAATATAGAGTTATTTCTTTTCTGTCTCTGAAAATAACTTGTCCACTCCAATAAAAAGTATGCTGCTAGAGAGGTTGATAATTAAGCTTTTGGAGTTTGCCATCCATTAAAACTTGATGATCCCACCCAAAGAGCTTCATCATCAGAACCATCTGGTGCTCTTTCTGCACAATTACCAAAATACAGAACATATTTTGACTTGGCACTTGCATTTGGTAGACACTTTAGTCATTTTATAAGCAACAAGGCAGCATCTTGCCAAGGCACAGCCTCAAAAGGAAATTTCAACACACCAGAATCTGACTTCTATCCTAGGAAGTTCTAGCAGGGTAGGAAGAAGGAATGTGTTCACCTTTGGCTAATGTCCTCCCCTTCATGTCCAGGACAGCTCTTACCAAACTCATTTCTCTGTGTTACCTCTGTGTGTTGGTTATTCAAAGCATTATCCAGGCCATTAGGGGTAAAGTGAACAGCCTCTAGTTTGGAAATCACTTTATTTGAAGATTATTGCCTCTGAAATCAACCTAATGATCCACCAGAAATCAAATTTTCGGAAGTGAAAGGAACCAAAGGCACTTCACAATGACACTCTGAAGAACACTATCAAGAATATTTCACATTAGACTCTCCTACCACATTTTCAGTGGCTGCACATACTGCAGTAGTATGAGCACAGCTCTAAATGTAGGAAAGCCTGAAAAACAACAGGAGAACTAGGAAATATGGACTAATCTTGAATGATACTAGACTTCTCTTTTGGCTCTTGGTTTCCAAAATTTTCTACACAAAAGAAAACATGATGACAACATGGAACATACTTCCAAAAGCATTAATAAGAGTCTTTTGCAGATTGCCTTTAATTCACTTCTTTTAGTCATCTCTGCCAGAAAAATTTGTATCAAAAGTTAAAAGTTTCTATGCAGTAATGATGTTATTCCCAGCTTTCTCCAGACACCATGGATAGCATAAAAAAAAAAACAAAAAACAGAGAAGTCAATATTGAAGCGATTCTCAAATCAAAACATTTCAATTACTCTTAGGAATTCTGAGGATAGGTCTATATTTAATGTCCCTCACCTACAAGCATCCCATAAGCAAGAACACAAAATGATGCAAACCTATTGCAACATATACTCTAAGGAATTTGTATATTATCCCTGGTGGAAATAAATGCTTCTCCCAAAGACTTCTGTTCATTGAACATAAAAATTATTAACCTGGCTGGCATCAAAATAGGCCAACTGCTCCCCAGTTAGTGAAAATCTATTAAAAAACCAAGCAAATATACATTTTTAAATAGTGCAGCATATAAATACATCCCAAATGCCAACTACAAGTTCCAGAGCAAACAAAGAAGTGTTGCTCTGCATATGGCATGGAAACCACAAAAATATATATACTAGGAAACACAGGATTTCAAATCCAATGGCCATACCAGAACATGGATTTGCACCCATCAAAGTTTTCAGGCATATAAATTGGGAAGCTAAAGAAATAGAAATAGCAGATAAAAGGTGGATAATTGACAGGTCAAAGGGTAAAAGATTTAATAACTGTACACACAGAGAACTGAACAAAAATTGATCAAAAAAGGTAGTAAGAAACTTACATAAGAAATTTGGATTGAAATTAAAGAAGCTATTATTGTAAGTAACATTGAGAGGATAGTCCCTTAACCAAACAACATTCTGAAGAAACAAGTTTCATGAAATTATAATGGCAAAATGCAAAAAACAGATGTAAAAAATATGTAATCACACAAAAATACATTTGCACAGGAGTATAAGTGAGAAATTAGAAACAGTCAATTTGGTGAAGAGATCTATGGGTACACAAGGCAGTCTGAGGCATCACAATTGTATTCATCTTTATTGGACAGGCCATCAGACAGGAAAAATGTAATATATGAGCAAGTAAATAAACACTGACTACACAGAGTGTCATCCTCACTGGGTGACACTCCAAAGAGTCTATATCTCCCTCTTGGCAAAAACAAACTGCACATTACATCCTTATTTTTATACAGGGTCTCGGAGCAGATTTCCTAACATCAGAGGTTTAAGAAAACAAATACAGCTTATTTATTCCCCACAGCTTTTTCCCCTGTAATTTTATCACAGCCAACAATATTGTAACAAGCAGCAAATTGCCATCGAGTCATAGGCTTGTATTTTTTGAGTGCCAGCATGACTTTCTTAAGTCCCTACCAACAAGTGAAAAGATCAAAAGTATTTACTTTCAGAAAGACTAATCAGATTACTGCCACCTTACAAAAGCATTATGGGGTGTCCCTGTTATTCCAACTATTTCATCACAGTGACGTGTAACAACCACAATGTGGTGATAATAATTCACCAACCCCAAAAGGATCAATCCAATCAAGGTGCATAACAATTAAGAGACAAATCATTCAACTTACACCTTAGAATCTTGACCAACTGCTACAACATCAGAAAAACCCTGCAGGGGAAAGATGCTGGTGCCTTCAGGCCAGTGGAATTAATATTTTGGTTTAAATTTCACAGCATCTAGAAAAGGCCAAACCCAATAGACCAGATTCACCAATGTGTTACTTCAGTTTTATTATTTCTCAGAAACAGTGGAGCCTCATTTGCTTTGATACACAGTAATTAGATATAGAGTCTGCATTCAAAAAGAGACAACTTAATATCTCCATCTCACTTTAAAAGTAAAAAATATGTATATATACAATAGGTCCTTACTTTACCTATTCTAGTAAAACGAGCAGTTTACCATTCATAAAAGAGACAATTTCTGGCATATTTTTGATGCAAATTCTGTACAAGCCATGACATGAGACAGTAGTAGACCTAATTTCCTTGAACATATCGAGACTGAGTTTCCAGCTCTAAAAAACAGACATTTTTTGCTAAACAGATGAGCTCATCATGAGCCCAGTGCATGGTTCCTACAATTATGTTCTAATGCAACTGAGAAGCTGGTGGATATAAACAGAGCAGAATATTTCATCTGGCCCTTTTCTTGCCTACTCAAATAGGAACAAGACCAGCAGAGATTTCCCAAGTCCTTCCCATGCACAAACATATTCATTTCTATATGTTTTGGCCTTCAAAACTGTGAATCAGAAACCAGGATCAGACCAGAAATAACTGCAGTCTGCTTTTCACAGAAACACAGTTTTCTTGTTATGCCTTGCTATAGTTATCTATCTTGTAATGTTATTCTTGTCACATCCTAAAAATCTGCATTACATTTTTTTTTTTTTTTCCACCTCGGGATGAATTCTGCCTTCAGCTGCAAGCCAGGAGTCCCCACAGAAGCCACAGTGATGCACCAGGAAAAACAGAACTTGCCCTTCCAGTTCATCATCTCCTAGGTATGGACAGACTTTTACACTGATATAATACACACAGTTTATGTCGTGGTTTATGAATTAAAAGCTAATCACATGTGAAATTGGGCCATTCAAGAAACAAGTGCCAAGTAAGTTGGAATTAGAGCTGTACATGAACCATTTGATGCTTGCACTTGCACCAGTGAACTGGAAAAGCTCAGTAAGCCAGCAAGGCTTAGGCAGAGAACTGACACTCCAGCAGTGTCCTCAATCCCCTCTCCTTTAAACAATTAAAACAATCCTGCCATTTAATGGCAAGGAACAGGGAAGGAGGAAAAAAAACAAATGAAGGATAAGGAAATAAATCCTTAACAGCATAACCCGCAAGGATCATTTTTTTTTTTTTTGCAGGGTCTCGTGAAAAATTATTCCATGTTGTTTAATTCTGAAAACAAGTTCCTCCTTGTCCTTGTTCTCCTGATAATTAATTATAATACAAAATTACCTGGGACAAAATAACACCTTTTTAAACTCTTTAAAAAAATCAAAAAAAAAGAAAAGAAACTCCAAAAGTTTGCCAGTAAAAAACATATTTATTTTATTCTAATATGTGTTTCTCAACTTCCTGTGTACTTATTAGTAAGCACTTTCATCACTGTCTGGCTGAAAAACGTCTGTAATGAACAACCAATGCTATTTTTCACCAAACTCAGTGGTGATATTTTCCTGGAATTTAGAACTGCAAGTCAGTCACATGACAAATTAATTTAAAATATCATCAATTGATCCATATATGATCAGGTTACAGCCAGGCATATTAGTCTTAGCAAATTATTGTGTTGCTCATACTCTGGCATCAGCAGTCTTTATTCTTCTAGCTACTTGGCTGCCAGTTAGAATGAAATTTTCATTGGTTCTTTTGATGAACAGCAGATATAAAAGCTGAGCTATATCATCAATGACAGGCCAACTGCTTTTGGGGCTATTATTTTAGTTAACAGACAGCATAGCTTCAAATTATAAAACATGTTTATACACATATATTTACATTCACAGAGAGCCAGATGCACACAGAGCACTCCTGAATTGAGAGATATTCAAGAAAAACGAGAACATAACTGTTTGCCTTTCTTCAACTTTTAAAATCCTACAGGAATCCACAAATTTGGGGGTGTCTAAAGGGGGATTGTACCTTCCTTTTTTTTTTTTCCTCTTCCTTTTATAAAGAGAAATCCTGCCATACCAGATGCTTTTGGACAGACTGCTGCATACAGAATTCCCCTTTGGCTTTCAGATACTGTTTCTAATACAGAACAAATATGACAGGATGAACAGAAATCTGTTCCTGTGAAACAGTGGAAGACAATGCAGAGAAACGGGGACATGGGGAATCCTGAATATGCAAAAGGAGAAGACATCCAAGTCTTTCAAGGAATAGAAAGCTGAAATCAAATTATACATAACTTAACCAAACTGCAGCAGCTATTTAAGGGTACTTAAAATGAATCTGCTCTTAAACTAGTTACTAATTTTGTAAGACTCCATCTTGAGATGACCCTGATTTTTCTAAAGACGGTGCCAAAAACTGGTTCAACAGAGTCTCAAGTTCAACTCTAAAAACAAAAGCACACACAGCTGCTTTTGCATTGAAATTATTGACATTTCATAGCTTGTGAGTTGCTGGAAAAATACTGAACAAATTCCTTGAACTTTAAAGCTAGGTAATAGGTATAAGAAACAATCAACCACTATGAAATTAATTCAAGCAATTTTAACGTAGCTTTTAAGAGAGAAAAACCTCGTATAAAAGGAGAAAAAAAAAATATAACTGACACTAAAAATAAACTGGGTTATGTAATAAGCCTAAGAAATAACAACGCATAGTAGCATATTTGGCCTCCTTTAGGTCCACAGCAAAAGTTTTCATCCTCTAAAAAAAATGAATGGAAATTCACACATTCAGGCAGAGATAACATCTATTCCATATATCTTTTCACAGATGCAGATATATGGAACACAGTATCTACATATCTGCTTAATTATGGAGGAGAGAGCAAAGGGTACTTAACAAATCGGAGAGATGGAAATCTTATTGAAAGACCCTGTTCTTCGTGGAAATCTGGAGTAGCCAGATGCTGCTGCATAAATGGATTAGCTGTTTGTGTATGCTGCACGTTGGGGATGGTCTGGCAGAGCAGCAGGGCTGGTAGGGCCACAGCCCTGAGGAGAGGCCACCTCTGAGGACCTGCATTTTGGTGGCTAGCAAAGGCACAGAGCTCCTCTGCAGGCTGCAGGAGATGTTCAGACACACCACAGTCCATCCCCTGATCCTGTTCCTGCCAGGAGTGCCATGGAAATTCATTTGTACAGCTCCTGGCAAGCCTACTCTTATTTGCAAAGCAAATCTGTACCAGCGTTGCTGCTGGGAAGAGCTGGAATTTTGTGCAGGTGGAAGAATTTGACTTTCCATCCTAAACTGCACTCGGCTGTGACCTGTGCCAGTGAGGTGCCTGAAGGAATTGCTCACTAAACCAAGCTTAGGCAGGAGCCACCTCACCCCTGTGCCAGTGAGGTGCCTGAAGGAATTGCTCACTGAACCAAGCTTAGGCAGGAGCCACCTCACCCCTGTGCCAGTGAGGTGCCTGAAGGAATTGCTCACTAAACCAAGCTTAGGCAGGAGCCACCTCACCCCTGTGCCACAGATGAGAGGCACCCACACACGTGGAGGGTGCACCACAGCTCCAACACTTTCACAGGGCAGCTCTGCTCCTGTCCAGCATTACCTAAAGCTGCACCACAACTCTCTTTTAATGCCTAATTTGAAAGACATCTGAGACCTCCTTAATTTACACAGCACATCATGAGTACTCAAATAGCCAGGAATAAAAGTATTTTCACAGCAAAAGACCGCTAATATCAAGTAATGTCTGAAACCAAAACTGATGCTTACACTTTCAGTGCCAATAAAATGAAAGATAAAATTGCTGATAGTAGTCAAACACAGAAGTGCTTTATTTTCAGACTTAAAGTATGCAAGACTTCTCTTGCAAGTAGAACTTGTGAAAATTGCCACATAAAAATTGCAAGTAGAACACTTGTGAATCATGAAGGTCTTTCCTTTTTAAACAAATTTAGAAAATGTAATCATCCTTCACAGGTGAGATATTCTGTTTATTCTATGGAGAATCATTTCAGTCTAAATTAAACTCTTCAAATGGTTTTGATGATTGCAATAAGGACACAACAGGGAAAATATCTGGGAAGAGAATAACACGTGTTAGATGAATGGCTGACAGAAATATTTCTAGTATATGAAAACCACTGGTGTTTTTTTAACCAAATAACAGTATTTTTTTTCAAAGCAGAAAAATTAATCCTGCCTATCTGTCCTAATTAAAAATGCCAATCTGCACTCTCCTCTTGAATTATCTTCAAGTTGTAGGGGTGTTTCATAGAGGGACCCCATTCAGAAGTTTCCTCCCAAATTTGCCCTAAACCAGGACAAGGGGGCATATCAAAGAAAAATTAAACATATAGGTCTTTTCAGCATTCAAAAAATCCCACCAGCAGCACAAAGACACCTTCCAGATACCAGTGTCAGAAAACCCTGCCCATAGACCATGTGAAAAAATAAAAAAGACACCTTTTGGGTGTCTTGACCTCAAGTAACCAGACACAGGGCAGAGTGAAAATGGCTTACTTGTTAACAATCTAAGACATAAGTCCTGCTACAGTTTGCTTAGAATTTGTGCAATTCAGAACCTAAATCAGATTTTGATAAGACAGGTAGTGACAAAAAGCAAAGAAAGACGTTAAAAACACAATATATGGCATTCTCTGTTTATTCTGACCCTAAGCTCAAACCTCACAGACAGAAGGAGCAGAACCAAATAGATACCCAAAAAACTTGTGGAAAGAATTGGTTCATATATTCCTCTCTTCCAGGCTGTCTCTACACTCATACTTGTTTAACAGTGTGATTAAGAACAGCACTGCCAGCAGACATGGAAAATTCTACTATGAAGTCACAAACACACAGCATTACCAAAACACAGGTGCAACACATCCTACTGCATATTTGGGGGCTTTTTTGTAGTATATGACATGCTTGCTAGTTCATGACTTTAATTATCTCAACAGCAAATGATTTATAAGAGAAATCTCAAAAGAATAACCAGGAATACTGAAATCCAAGTGACTTAAAAGCTGTGTGACACATCCTATAATCTGTCTTTTCAACCTATATAACTTGATCATCCTGCTGCTAGCACTCTTATTTCCAAGGAATACTCAGTGATCCTTTACACATTGCTCAAGGTAAACTGTAGTAAAGCTCTGTTTGTCAAGTGCCTGCTGCAAGAATCATTTGTCTTCCTTAAGGACATTTTCCTTCTGTGGCAATGTACCTCCTGGAGGCTTCTTGTACACACCAAGCAGTCAACAAATGGACTCAGGAAGAAGGAGAAGGCCAAGAGAGGCTCATTTCACCTCCCTGGAGGATGTTTCTATGGAAACTCTTTGCAAAAGCCAATGCAACTCCAGACTGCACTTTTATCCTCCTCTGTAATGAAAAAGTCTCACTGAAACCAAAGTGTTCCTGCTGGTGGGGCTGTGACAGGCACACAGGGAGGGATCAGATCCAGGAGCTCACAGTGTCTGCATGGCCATGCTCAGCCTGCTGCTGGTCCCAAGAACCTGGCCAGGTTTATGGACAAGATTTGAGGTGTAATGTACAGTGCAGTCCCTGCTGTCTTCATTGCAGTAGGATAATGGGGAATGCAAGGTATGAGCCTGCTGGCAGACTCAGAGCAGAAGAGCTGAGCTACAGCTTTGGCTTAGACCCTTGAGACAAGAGAAGGAAGTGAGGAAAAGGACCTGGGATGTTGCTGTTGCTAGTGGGTCACTTTGGGATGTGGAGATTTAGGAAGATAAGGAGTCCAACCTCTATAAGGTCACAGGTCTAAAGTTACCATTGTACATAATTAGGCAATAAGAAGATTATTACGTGCCCTCATAATCAAGGGCTTGCTCCAAAGCCTGTTTAAGTCAATAGGAATCTCTCTATTGACTTCAAAGGGGCTTTTGATCAAGCCCTGCCTACTTAGTAGGATACCTCTCTCCCTCTGTCATAACTCAGCATTTGCCATCGGGGGGACTCAGACTGACAAGCTCAGGGTGCAACACAAAGCTGCTGCTGAGAGGACACTTCCATTGAAAGACATTGAACCCCCTTTTGTGACTTCAGCCAACTGCTGATCTTCAGTACTTGGAACATTTACTCAAATAGAAGAGAAAAAATCATTGACTTGAGGGAAGGGATAGCACTGAGAGACCTCCTGTGTTCACTGGGTCTGATTTTTCTTGATGTATGTACAGCCACAGAGACTATTGCCACAGAATGTACACACACATTTCTTAATCCAAACAAAAGAAACAGAGGAATCACCAAGTTCCCACTAATACACATAATGCATTATTCACATCCTTCCCTGACCATTAGGCAGTATCACATAATAATCATTTATACAGTTCCATATTTCTACAGACATATTAATTCTGAAAATGCATACTGTGTGGCCACACTGTAACTTGTCACTGACAGACGTTGTGGAAATCTCCCTTATTTCATGGATCATTGATCCAATGTGTAAATCCTTCTTAGCTTGCAAGCCATTGACCAGATAAACCATAAGGGCTCCAAAGGGAAAGAGCCTTTCTGGTCTGTCAAGCAAATTCAGCAGTAGCACACGTACTTCAAACCCACATGTGAAAACCTCTTTGAAATTAGGGTCCTGATCCTGCAAATCTTTATCCCATTACCTAGAAGTCATCCCAATGAAACCCTGATACATTTATCAGGCACCCCTCAAAAAAGAACACTGTGCTACTCAGGTTAAATGTTTGTATCCAGAATCAAAACCCAAATACAATCAGAAAAATCATGTCTAGAATAAATCAGCCCTCTAAGGTGTTCCACTCAAAATAAATAAATACTGTGCACTACATGAAACGGGAACAAAATACAATTTTTTTAAATTAAAAAGTGGGAAAAGTTGCATCTATATATACCGACTTTTTTAATTTATGTACTCTCATAACTTTCAAAAGAGCTAATTGGACTTTCCCACGATCTTTGATACTATTAGAAATCACAGATTTTAAGCCAATTCTGCAGATTTGCAGCTATAACTCAGCAGCTGAATGCCTTTGAAAACATATCTGCCAGTAACACGGACAATGCTCTTACAATAATATTTTGCCTTTAAAGCAGTTTGTTAGATAACCTATATTTTTCTTAATTTCAGCTCTGAGGCAAATACAAATTCAAAGTACAGAAACACAAACGTTGTTTTCTGTGGTGCTGGCACACTGCTATTTTCCAGATCACCCTAACATGAGGTAACTATTATCGATTGTGAAAGCACAACAGGTGGGTCACATGAAAGGTCACATTAGTTTTGTTCACAGGGCCAAACAGAAGGTTTTCATTATCCTTAATAAAAACAGAAGCAAGTAATAAAATATATCATTGCAATAACATATCTCTCCATTCATAGGCAATAACCTCATACATTAGATCCTACCATTTCAAAATACTGTTGTTGGCTCCAGCAGCATGATTATTTTTGCGGTTGCTACTTAGAAAAATAATATTATAAATCATAGTTTGACTTGCAAATTTCCACACTGTTCTTTTGAACTGCTTTTTGAAATGTTTTTCTGGACAAAACTCCTCAAAAGCATGAGCTTGCTTAGAAATATTAAGTACTCTAAGTGGTCAATAAGGCAGCAAAGGTTTTTAGTAATTCCTGTCATTAGAGTAAAAGCAAATCATGGTTTCTAGAGGTAGTCAGGCACCTTGTTCAAATCCTGATGGTAAGTTATGGTAGAGTCATAACTCAGGCATGGTGTAAAAAAGTCAGAATATATTAGATGTTTTCACAAGAGTCTTCAGGACAAATGGATTGACCAGCTCCGTTCTGCTCGTGGCACAAACACACCAGGGAACCAGCATGGACAGCAAAGGTTTACAGCTCAAAGTCAATGTCACATATTGCTGCACCTACTGAAAGCCTATTTTGTTTTTGTCACTTGGGTATCTCACATGGATATCATCCATCTTAAATATATTTCAGTACAAATTCTAGAAGGTTGGCATTTAAAACATCAGTTAGTCACATTTAGCATCTACATCAGAGAAAATGGTTTATGGTTTCTGTTTATATATAATTTTTTAACTTAAATCTCACTTTCATTTCTTTTTAAATTATGCCTAAATATTTCTAGGCTGAACAATAATCAGTACACTGGCTTTTTTCTCCTGCTTTTTTCCTAATTTGACTATTCTCCGACGCCTTCTTTCGCCGCTGTGCATCCCCACCTCATGATGAGCATAACTGGATATAACAGCATTGAAACCAAAAAACATAAAACAATTTGCATTTACCTAAAACGTTATTTCCCAAAACAGCACGGGATGTATGCATCAGTATTAACAGTCCAGTGCACTGATACTGCAGCAACAAAGAGACGGCCCGCTCCTGGAAGCAGCAGCTTGTTATCAGAGGGCAACACGTGCTATTGGAAACAGCAAACGTATGGAGCGATGTATGGACATCTGCAAAACAGCCCTGGGAGGATGGCTTTAGAGCCTGGCTCCAAAAAAGCGAGCTGCTTATCAGTCTGCCACCCAACTGCACAGAGCTCACGCTGGGCCGCGTTGTGTCTGCGCCGTGCGCGGCATTCCTGGGGCGCAGCGCCTCGCTCCATGCAGCCCCCCAGTCCTGCCAGCTGGAGAACAACGCCTTTCCTTCCAGAGCCACACCTGCTGCCACTTCTGACCAACTCTTCCATCGCGTGCTCCCTTCAAGAGGTTTTTCAAAAAAACCTTTCTCACGACTCGAAAGCGCGGGGCCGCAACCTGGCGCTGCTTCGCGCCTTTCCTCCTCCCCCATGGCAGCTCCATGTGCTGATATTAAAAATCCCAGAGCATAAATCAGGAAGTGGATTTCCATGTCGGGTGAGGCAAGGGTGCAGAGCATCTCAAGCATTTTAGGTCGGGGGGAAAAAGCCTCCTCAGTTACCGTCTATCTGATACAGACGCGCGCTGTGTGGTGTTCTCCAGTTTAGAGGCTATGCCAAAACCTTTATCTTTCAAAAGTAGTGGCAGGTAAATAATCTAGACGTGGAAAAAAAATGCGTCTTGAAAGCACAGTTTGTCCAAACAGAATGTGTTTTATTATCTTTCTGCTTAAGCTGAAAATTCCAAGGAGTTATTGGAATTATTCCAATCAATTTAGATAGCCAAATTTGTATTTCATTTTTTGCTGTATTTCTCTGTGCAATGTACTGAAAGGAGATTTCAAAAAGAAATATGATTCAAAATAAAGCACAAAACTCCTCTGATTGTATCTCTGAATTTTAGAAAAAAGTACTTTTTGACAAATCATTTAAAGCCAAAACTGATAAAGTGGTAAAAGTTTCTACCTCCCATATATCCTAGGAAATTGTGAAGCTAAATGAAGCTAATCTAAAACTTGCTATGTAGCAGACTTTATTTAACAAAAGCTTACTGTAAAAAATAAAAATATTGGAGGAAAATTTTCAATGTCAAATACATGATTCATATGATTTACAAAAAGTCAGTAATTTCTGGACAGCCTTTTGAAAGATTTACAATATTTTGAATTCAGCTATTCCTACATCTTTCATGGTACTGGCACAGTAAATTGAACAGTTAGCTTAATCAGGGCTCCTATCAAAGCATTATATGTGTTATAGATAAAATGCAGACCAGTTTATAATCAGGGATGGTCCCATGTGGACATGGAGCATTCCTCTGGGAATCCATGAGTGACCCGCTCTGTTACAAGTGCACAGCAATGTAAAGATTCTGCTGTGGTAACACTGACACCCACGGGAGCCATTTCTAAAATGTAACTGTTAAGGCAGCTGAAACAGGAGCACCTAAAGCAAGATTCCTAATCCTAAATTCATATTGTAGCCACTGGGTCAAAGGTGGCCTGATTTTGGAGGCTCTTGGCAAACATCTCTGATTCCAGCAGCAGTCAACTTTCAGAAGGGTATCACACCTACACTTCAAAGTGTGGGATTTAATCATAACTCTGATTTAGACAATCCTACTGAAACCATTATCCCAGTGTCCACAGGATCATACATTTGGTCAAAGGCTGCACTTGATCTTGCAGGTCTTTTCCAACCTTACTGATTCTATGATTTCAGTAAGACTTCCCAAACCAGAATTTGAAGCATATGATTGTTTTTCCCCTCTGAGGCCTTCCCTGACCATGGCAATCTCATTTCTGCCACCATCCCAACCACCCCTAATTTCAAACTGGAGTTTACACATCCCTGTATTTAGCATGTTTATGATCTGACACTAACTGGCTTTTTTGGCTTAGCTTTGAACCAAGCTATTGTCTAACAGCAAACCTAGCACTTCCTTCAGGATCAGACAAATGTGCATGCACCCATGCAGATATTTCTGATGTATTTATCCCCCTTTGTAGGGAGAATGGCAAGCTCAATCCAAAAATATATGAAAACAGATGACAGGCACCTGTTGCACTCAGTCCTCCTGTAACATATAAGATACAGACTGAAATGTTTCTGTGTTGCTCCTATTTGCCCACATCATGTTGAAAGCTACAGGCATGAGTGGTTAGTTTCAGAAATAAACCTTCTTTTTCATCTAACAAAGGGAGCTGGCAGGTTAGACTAAAATTTCCAAAAGGTCATGAAAGTCTGGAAGAAAGCCAATGCATTCCACACTCCAAAACTGCAAAGCCCTTCTAACAAATGTATCCTCCTCCTTCTCACCTAAGGGTTGTTCTTAGGTCTCCAATACATTTCTTCAAAAGCAGTGAAAGTATATGCTAACATAACAACTTTGTCCAGCTGGGAAAGCCATCTATGAGACCAAATCAGCAGCTTAACCTTTTAATTTTACTTGTTTGATTAACTTGTAGTGTCTACAACCTTGATAGCAGTCATGTGCTATTAATTAATTTCACTAATTCAGTTAGCATTTCCATCGACTTGAGGAAATTTCAGACTTTGGTCAGTATGAGAAATTATATTACATCCTGTGGATGATGGAAAAAAGGAAGGAAAAACCTTTGTACCTACCGAATTGAGCTGTTGTGATTTCAAATCAGTTGTTCTGCACGTACGGATATAATGACAGGAAAAAAAGTAATTATAATTAGGTGTCTATTTTGATTTTTCTCTTCATAGTATCCGTACTGAATGTCATTTGATTTTAACAAACTCTAAAGTCATTTCAGGCAGGCACTGTATATCTTTGCTGCTACCGGTTTACTTGGAGTCTCTAGTTTATTTCTACAAAATTTTCATATGCAAGCATTTAAACATTTTTATTACTTAAAAAAAAAGCATACTTAAACAGTAAGTTGATAATCTAGAAGGGCAAAACAAAACTGATCTGAGCAATGTATTAACAAGTGCTTTCAAGGAATGCAAATAGAGAAAAAATAAAGAAAAATAGGGAGAGGGAAGAAAATAAAGACTGAAAACCAGAAACCAGAAATGGGTGGGGGTCAGATCAATTAACAATCTGATTTTACAACTGGAGCTACACTAAAATTGAAGTCCCAAAAAAAGTCTTAAGTGACTTTAATGGGACTCCGTCATGTGCCTAAGAGACTGTAACTGTAAGCAGGACATTCATTAGGATTGAATCCTTCATTTTCAACAGATGTCTTCACTGAAATTAAATTTCTACAACTAAGATGCCCAGTTTGCTATTCTTATTTGTCTGGAAATTTTCCCTAACATCAACTTAATTGGCAGCAGAATAAAGCTACTCTCACACTCTATCATTACCAAGGAACTGATAAATCAGATAAAATGATAATTCTTATCAGGGAATATTCACACCATGTCAGATATGCCTAAATGAGGAGCTAAGGCTTTCCATAGTTACCAACCTTCCCAGAACCATAAAAGCAACATGAATAAGAGGCCTTTCTCTACCCTCCATAAAAGGGCTTGAAATTAGAAAAATTCTCCATACTACACAGAGAACATTTTAATTTGGAAGACAACAAAGTTTCTCCAGGGGAAAAAAAAAATAATAATAATTTAAAAAAAAAAGATATCTCAACTTAAATGAATAGAATATGTATACAAGAAGAAAATCCAACACATGAACTGAGTTCAGGAGGTGCCTAGGAATTACACTTCGAGAGAAGTTAGACTTGGCAGTATCAGTAAGTTTTAAAATGCAGATTTTCATCACAGGATGTTCTGATTAATACTGAAGATTCATCACTGGAGAAAAAAGTTAGGTAAAGGAAATTAATTCAATACTGATTAAATAGATTCTGATAATAAAACCATCAACACAAGGAATGTTTTCCCAGAGATAGCAGTAAAAGTCTAAGAAGTCTGTGAATCATTTAATAATATACTAAAAGTGATTTTTTAAAAATATATAGGGATTGCAATAATGAAGAAATATTTGTATTATTAGCTGTAGAGTGTTTTACTAACTTCCATTTGTTATGGTAGTACAAATAGGAAAAATATGTTTCTTTAACAATAATATTGCAATAGTATCCAAATAGTAACAAAGCAGCATGGCTTCTTCTTGGAAATACAAGCTACTTTTAATTTTACTTTTAATTTTATACAAAATGCCATCATCTGTAATCTGTATCAGACTTTCTGCCAGCTGTGTTCAGAAATGGATCTAAAATTTCAGAGCTAGCAGCCCTGAAGGGAGCACTGAAGCTTCCATTTGACACTTCTGCATCTCTGCATTCTTCTCAAGACCACAAAACCACCCCACAGTAACCTGGGATAGCTGTAAATAGTCCATCTTACACAGACATGAAAATTAAAATTAAGATGGTAATATTACCTCCATATCAAGGCCAATTATCAGTGCCACCACCTTTATAAGTGGACACTATACAGACAAAATGGTTTCAGAATTATATCTTTAGAAACTGTGCAGTTTATTTAAAAAAAAAATGTTAATATGGCAAGATGTAAACTTACTCCCTATTTCCCTGCTCTGTTTGTTCAATCTGAAGATTTTGCTTCTGTTCCCTACCATAATTTCTCCTTAAAATACATAACACCACAAGATTTCTAATCCATCAGAGACTTCCAGGGCAGTAATAGTGCATCTTACAGTGCTGAACTTAAATTTGTTGAAAGGCAAAAATATTTCCAGCATAATTTTTTTCCCCACCCCACCTTCAGCCTGATATCACCTTCATTTATTCTTTCAGACCAAGCCAATCACTTCCTGAATGCTTTGCCTCCTTTCCTTTTCCAGGCAGTTCCCAGGAGTCCCTGGCATCGAAGGAGCTGTGAAAAATCAGCCCCAGCATCTCAGCAGCTGCATGTCTGCTGACCTCACAACAAGGAGGATTCCACCTCAAACTTCCCGGGTGAACAAACAATTTTAGATTAGAAATACTGAGCAGAAAATTCTAAGAATCCTTTTTGAGTTCACGCCCTGTATTCTGCTTTCTTTACCAAACACAGACAAGTCTCTCCTCCGTTTGTCCAGTCTATTCTAACAAAGAAAATAAAGTTGGCACAGTGGGGGTTTTTTCACTGTTCTTGACTGAATGCTGTCTATCCCAGTCCCAGAGAAAAAGCAGTTGGAGTAACCCTAACCTACTTTTCTCTACTACTTTTCCACGTGGGCACCAATTAAAATATTGAATCTGTGAGTTAAACAGGAGGTGTCTCATTCAACATCAATGACAACCCCACACCACACATAGCCTGAAAGTTAAAATGCATCCCTTTAAAAAAAAAAAAATTAGTTTTTAATATCAGCAAGCGTGTTAATTGTGGTAAAATGAACAATACTGAAATTGTTTGAAGACAGAATTAAATTTAATGAAATTCACAAACAAACCCCTTTTAGAAAGTAACAACAGTTTTCTGAACATTAAAGAGAAACTCATTATATCAAGACAACTCCAATGTAAAAGGCAAACCGACTTCAATCACTGCGTATCTGCATGTTAATGAACTTGCTGTGTGCAGCAGGGACTGAACAAAGTAATGGGAAGACTGTCTTAAAGCACACAGTACACTTTATAAAAAACACGCCACCTTTAATCAATGAAACACCTTTTCATTCGTACCCTAATAGCAACTGAAATGATTTCAAACGTAACACAAAGGGAAGATGATACTTGGTAAAGGTTTCTTTAAGACATAACATTTCTTGCACATTCTTTCAGCATTCACATGCTGTCAGCATCACTGTGGCAAAGACTTTCAAGTTCCAGCAGACAGATACCGCCTAGTACAAAGTCTTTGTCATAATAATTTCATTGCAGCCCCCTGATCAAACATCTAGACAAATCTGAGACTGAAAAGTGAGAGCTAACCAGTGACCTTTGATTAGAACCACAAGCACCAGTTTTAATAAAATGCCTCATTCATTGCCTTCCACTGCCAACAAGGAAGGTGTGTTTGAGCCTGAAAAATGTAGTCAGTATACCATTTACACCCATATAATGATTCCTATTATTCACAGTTAGAATTTGTGACTGTAGCAAGTGAAACATAGACATCTTAAAATAGCTAAATGAAAACACACTGACAACATTCTACCTTTAAAATATATTCAGGAGCCTGCCTCTGCCTTTCTGTTGCCTGCTGCTGGCTTTCATGTCTTTCTGATCATATTGTAATGGGCTTGGCTTTTTCCCCCCATAAGCCTTCATTTACACAATGTTTGGTTTGTTACAATTTCTCAAAAATCTATGACTGTTGGCAAAGTCCAGTTTTAAGGGCCTTTAAATTCGTACTTCACTTAAGGAACAGTGCACCATTCAAATATAAGTTTATAAAGCTGCCTTTTTGTATATTAGACATGAATATTTATATATTAAATTTTGAAAATTCAACTCGCTTTTGGAGCTGAACTTCCTATCTAACTTTGAGGGAAGCTTGTAAAAAGACCTAACAAACTTTGCAGTTGTTCAACACATGTTTTTGCTCAAAAGCATCCAAGTCGCTGGTCTCTAATACAGAAGTTCAAGGAAATACAATTAAAATCCATTTCACATATTTGTGCCTTAGCATGTCAGGCAAGAGGACAGAAAGGGGGTCTTATCACATTTATTTCCCACTTGAAAAGCGAAAGTCTTAGGAAGGGTAATAAATATTCAAATGACTTTGCACCACTGAGCTACCACATCAAGCTAATGATCTGTAGTCTGGAGCTCTATAAAAAGAAAGCTTACTGCCTGCCGTCACCTCGAGGTGTTGCTGTAAACACTGTGGGGGGATATTCTCCTCTCAGTGTGTGTGCATGTAACTCCACTTAGTGCTGCTCTCCAGACAGAATATATTGCTGAGCTGGAAAACAGGGAGACGGGATGAGGCGCACGCAGGAAAAGAATGCAAGGACAAGATTAATTGGGAGAAAGTTGGTGGAGATTTAGCTTAGCCTCGTTCTTTGCCACGCTCTGAAGGAGTGGGTTTGTGTCTGAAGGGTTTGTGTCTCAGGCCCTGCTTGCACAGCCACAACCTGGAGAGATGCAGATGCTCAGTCGTGCACAGGGTGGGAGCTCGTGGCTACTTAGCTCAGAATAAGATGAGTGAACCCCACAGCCTGCCAGAGCCTGCTGCAATCCTGAATTCACTGCAACAGAACTGCTGAGGCCCTAAAGCTGAATGGTCCACTGCATAAGGGAACAGATCCCTTCAGGCAGGAAGAAAACAGGAATAAATGGCAGATTTGTCATGAACACTGCACCCTCCCCAGAGCATGGATCGAGCAGACTTGTGGTCCATCAGAAGCCATGGAGAAAAGGCAGCTCCAAGTACATTAAAGAACCATTTCTAACCACATATGTAAGGGTACATAAAGTCTTATCTTTATTAAAAAATATTGCATAAGAAGGGGAGATGGTCTGCCATTTAAGCATAGGCCTGGAAATGAGCCATATCTTCCAAGTTCAAATTCTGGCTAGGACCCAAACCATCTTGAAACCTTCCTGCTTCAGTTTCCCAACTGGAAAAGTGAGAATAAACATACTTGCCTACGGTATTTCTCTCTCAAGAGTGGAGGAATAATTAAACACAGGGTACTAGTATCGTGTCTATTTGGAAGCTCCAACGCCCCTTATCACCTCTAAACAAATGTAAAAGACAGATTGCAATTGTTCATCTTCTCTCTTGTATACATTCACTTTCTAACATGCAAGAGAGCTTAATCATCATTACATAGGTTATTTAGGCTGTTCAGAGAAAAAGAGAGACTGAAAGAAAACTGCATGGAAAAGGCATACAGAATCAAAAGTAAAGCTCCTCCAAGGTCCATATTTACTTTCCCTTGAGTCTTACTCTTATGAAAGCATTAACCTTCTTCTCAACCTGGAGGAAAATGCCTGTCATCAGAAACCCTCAGGTTTCTCTCACCAAAGCCAGCAAATGACAAGTAACCTGGAACTGGATACCAAGGGAGAGTGAAACAGTTTTTTTCTCTCCCAACAGAGTGACATAAGCCAGGTTTTTTTACTGTCTCTGCTTTTTGTTTTTATAGATTGCATGGCAAGCCATGCTGGCCCAAAGGTGATAGTGGTGCCTTCTTGTCTAACATATTCTAAGCGGTGCTTTCCCAGTTCTTTGGACTTTTAAATCATCTGGAAGAGGCAAAGTTCTGTTCAGTTATAAAAATAATATATTATCAGATAGCAACTTTTGACCTATCATGATCCCATCAGGGCTGAACTATCCAGGTTTACTCAGCAGACATTCAAAGTCTGAGACCTGAATCACTCACAGTTTCTCCCACACCAGGACACAGAGAAGGATTCTGTTCAGCCTCAGTAATGAAGGGTGGTGTACACAGGCTTTCAGAGCTTCCTTCCAGGACCTGCCTATAGTATCCCCAGCACTGCTGGCATCTCCAGAACTAGACCACTCTCCATGGACTTTTTATATCTGGCAAACAGCTCTGGAACAGAACTGTGGGAAAAGAAGTGAGTCCTGACTTTGTGAACGCAGGTAAGATGCTCAAAAAGAATGAGAAGCTAAGACAAGACTTCTGTTGCATCTAAATGACCACTGTGCCATTAAAAAAAAAAAAAAAAGACTAAAAGGGAAAAAAGGACCCTTGTTATCATTAATTTGGATAAAAAAACCTCCCCATTGGTATCTTAATTGTAACTCCTGAGGTTTGTTTGTCTTCCAAAAGCCACCTTCTGACCAGTCCAAGCACACAAGTCCAGCTCATGCACAACAGACATTCAAACACCTTGCAGCTACAGAATCGAGCTCAAGAAATTTGATTCTGTTTACACTCAAAGCCCAAGTGACCCCTGAAAATATAGCACAGGTTTAACATCCTGATTCATTATCTATTTACCAAAGCAAAACTGAATGGCTGAGAGGAGAAACTTTATCACTTTCTACTGATACTCCCCTGATTGTATTTATACATTTTAAACATGCAAGAGACAAAGACAACTTCTCAGAAGAGTTTTAGGTGCTCTGGAGTCTAACAAAAGCCAGGGAAATCTAGAGCTGTCTGAAGCTGCCAATGGATACTCTCTTACTGTCTATGTGTGTACATCCTATACCTTTAATGACTTGGCAAATCTCTTTTATTCTATAACAAAAAAGCTTCTGCTAGACTGACCCATCAGAAGGTCAGATTTCCCAGGGTTTGTTATAGGGCCTCTGTACAACCACAGATTTTAAAACAACTTTTAGACTTAGAACAGAATTAGCCTTTGTTGCCTCTAGATAATTAAAAAATTGCTTAATGTCCATTCACACATCAGATATTTTTTCAGATTTTCACTTGCTGATAACCAAATATAATTACTGCTGTAATACAATATAATACTACTGTTTGTTTCTTTCCTAGAACTGCCTGGAATTACATGACTATTGCCACCAAAATGGAGCAAAACAGACTGTTAAGCATTAGCTCCAAGTTAAGTGGTAACATGATCTATTTAGTGGCACACTTATCAAGTCAGTTCTGCTGCTGTTTATTTAAATAGAAATTGAAATATTAGCTGTTCAACAAACTCCAGGCATTCTGGGCAGGAAATTGAGAGGACTCTAGACCTTGCTATATGGAGAGAATTTTTGACAAGCCTTCTCTAAACAGTTTCCTATTCTGAAGTACAGTAACATCTCTAATAGTCAAGGAAAAAAAAAAAGAAAAAGAAAAAAAAAATAACAAAGCTGGGAGAAGAAAAATGTAGTCAGGGCAGACAGAGTGCAGACACATTCACATAATGATGCTTGCCAGGGTAGCAGTCCTTAGCTCTGCAATTACAGCCAAAGTGAAAGGATACTCTATCCAAAATCCTAAAAGTCAAATGGATTCCTGATAGTACACACTGTTCATTAAAAATCTGTTTTAAAACACATCTTTGCACCATAAAGAAATCTACCTACAATCTTATGCTCTTGAGGGCATTAGAACTACTCAACAAATACTTGAGCCACAGTAGCTAACCAGATTTTGTCATGCACATTTAAAATCATTTAAAAATTCTCTGAAAGACCCAGCTCTCCTATCCACATTTTCTTTTAATATAGCTATATATACACTCTCAATGTTGTGATTTGAGATTATAGAGCTAAAGGATAATTTTGTATTCCACTGTTGCCACCTGTCAGCGAGTATTTCCTAAGGGTAGTGCCACTATTCCCAGAGCCTCACACATCCACATAAAGGGCTGAGTTTTCATTCTAAACTATCTGGATCTGAATGTTCAGCCACAAAGATTTTGATTTGCTGATAAGAGTGTTGCAATGCAGCAAAACCAAAGAAGTCAAGCAATGTTATCTAAATAAACTAAAATCATTATGCCTGATCAAAGCTACCATACAGCCAGCTCTGGTCAATCAGCATAGCAAAAATAACATATTCCACTGCAAGATAAACTTTAGAATTCACCCTGCAAGCTTTCAGTGAACAGAACAATCCCAAAATACTCAAATTACCTGAGCAAGGACTTCATAATAAGAAAGAAAGAAAGAGAAAGAAAGAAAGAAAGAAAGAAAGAAAGAAAGAAAGGAAAGAAAGAAAGAAGGAAAGAAGGAAAGAAGGAAAGAAGGAAAGAAGGAAAGAAAAAGAAAGAAAGAAAGAAAGAAAGAAAGAAAGAAAGAAAGAAAGAAAGAAAGAAAGAAAGAAAGAAAGAAAGAAAGAAAGAGAAAGAAAGAAAGAGAAATCCCACTACAAAAAAAGAGGTACATCCTTTCTGTAATTTTTCTCATGCCTGAAAGTATTATAGATATAGCAAAAATTACACTGGTGTCTTGTGTCTTATGTCTTATGACTAAACAGTATTGTTCTACTTCTTAGTTGTGGTGATTTTTTGTTTTATTTTTTTTCCACTGAGAAAGTACTACTCTATTGTACACATTTTCATTTTTTATGGATGATTCACTTGCTTGATACTGAATGGAAGAAATGCCTTAGTAACGTAATCAGAAATATGCAGGCATGTGTTTCCAAAATTAATTTTGATATTTCCTGTCACTGAACTTGCCTCATCAGAGCATAATAGTAATTTCATAGTTGTAGCAACGCTGATTTCACCACATAAGAATCTACAGGAACATTTGAAGTTGCACATGTTCAAGATTATTTTTTTGTCCTGAACAGCTACACAGACAGTAAGTCTCAAATTCCTATCGTCTTCCCAGTAAGTCACAAAGAAACTGGATTCAGAATTTCCAAAGGGCAATAGTTGATATTGCAATCTATGCACAGCTACAGCTCCTCTCTTATAAAAAGATGGAAGTCTAAGTGATCACTATTAAGCATTTGCTCACCATTTAAATTGCTTTCTTACTATTTAAAATGTGTATCTCAATCCTTTTAAGTAATTAGGCAATCAGTAAAAAAAAAAAAAAGAATTTGGGCTATTACAATTATTGTTCAAGGGTTAATTTATATAAGCACTGCAGGGGCTATACTGAACACTTATTTTATAAAAGACCTTTTCCTCCTGTTTCACACAACATTTTCCAGAAAATAAGCAGTTGCACAAAAATGTTAACATATGGCAGCATTTTTGGAACTGCTGTAGAAATTAAAGGCAATAAAAATTGCCTTGGACAAGAAAGGACAAATAGGCCAAACCAAATAATTATTCTTGCAGCTTTCTTTAACCACTAACCCCATTTTATATGCAGTTTCCGATCTCTCATATTAAATCTGATCATATATATTTAATTCCATTCTTAAAAATTTCAGTAGACAACTTCAGTGCTAACCTACAACTGCCCTGTCAGAAAATCTTTGATGTCACAGCATAATAGCTCCTGAAAGAACAGCACTAATACTTAATGTAACATGAAACCAGGGCCCTGCAGTGGGGCTGTCTGCTGTCAGGAACAAACAGGTTCTCTGCTGCTCCCCAGAAGTGACAGGATTGAGAGCTAACAGGGCAGCACCTCCTCGGTACACCAGAGCCACTGGCAAATCCCACAGAGCAACACTAAACAACAAACAAACAGACAAAAAAAAAAAAACCACACTAAATAAAAACGTCCAGCACTGCAGTCATGGATGTTCTCTTCACTTCCTGCAAATACAGTCGGTGTGAGGATGAATTATTTCCATGCTGCCAATGATAAAACAGGAATCTGTTTTTATGTGGAATTTCTTTGCATGTCACGCTTGTAAATAAAGATCCTTGTGCTGCCCAAATTCTTTTCCAGAGTGTGTTGTTTTCTCATTATGATCATTAGATCTCTTTAGGCTTTGAATTGAAATTTTAAGACTAAAAGTACTGCTAGTTGGCCTTCAGCAGAAAACAAGATACTTTATGGCTAACCCAGGTGCTTACAGGTCCACCTATGATCTTATTATCAGATTCCTGACTAATGAAAAGCACAGCACCCATTGTCAGAAAGCCCTGCAAAGATCAGATTCCAAAATCCTGGTCCCAGAGGAGGGGTGAGATACTCACACAGAGTCCCACATGTGTCTGCTTTGGCCTCCATATTTTTACCTCTTTCAAAACATTTTTAAGATTCACGTGTAACACTGCTTTAGGTCAAAATGCATTACTATACATGAGAGTACCAGGCTCCCATGGAAATCAGTTCCATTGCTGGATTTATTTTCTCTCTTGGAAAGCTGAGTAGTCTATTTTATAAACTAGCAATAGCTGTATTTTTAAAGTTTATAAAACCTGGCCTCTGGCTAACTTGTAAACAGAGGATATATTATCCTTTTGTTTGTAAAGCTTAATCCTACAACTGTCAAGCTGAATAAATCTTTAGAATAATAGTAAAAATATTAAAAAAAATAGTCATCACTAACAGAAAATTGAACTCAGATTGAGATAAAAATGTCAGTGGCACAACTTTTTGACACATTTGGCACTACTCATAGACCTGGGAACACTTTTACCATTTAAATTTGTTAAAAGCATTCTTGGGCTATCTGATTTTAAAAGTCATAAGGTAATAAATGTTTTTAAAAGTACCTAAGCTTCACCCTCCTCCTTCAATGAATCTCTGGTAGCTGGCAAAAGAAAAGTCATAGTGGTTTAAGCATGTAGAACCTTACTGACACTGAACTGGAAATTACATTCTTCTGGTGCATCCAGAGCACACGTCCATACAGCAGCACTGAATTTATCTGCTTGTACATCCAGAACTCTTAGCATTTGCTCCCAGAACACACTTAAACACAGGACCCAGGGCAAGCACTGAGCTAGAGGCATTCTTTGAGACATTCTTTGTACCTGGCAGTGGCAGCAGATTGCACAGGAGGGCAGGAGGGCACTGTGAGTAAAGCAGCACATCCAGAACCCCGGTGTGTGGCAGCACCAAAACCATGGATAACGCCAGGCTCTCCTCCCTGGCTGGGTGCTGGCACCCAGGGCTGCCCCACTGCTGCTCCTCTGCCAGGGCTGCCAGCAGGGCTGCTGGCCCTGCAAGGCTGCCTGTCCCTGCACTCAGACACCCATGGCCTGAGCTGTGCAACCTGGCACTGCAACCCAAGGCACTGCAACCCTGGCACTGGCCACTCCCTGGCACTGCAACTCTGGCACTGCAACCCAAGGCACTGCAACCCTGGCACTGCAACCCAAGGCACTGCAACCCTGCCACTGCAACCCTGGCACTGCAACCCAAGGTCATCATGCAGAGGGCAGGACAGGGCAGCCAAACCTTGGGATTTCTTCTGTCCCTCCAGCTACACGTGCAGCAACACGCCTGTCTGCACTCCTATCTGGGCTATGTAAATACTTTACCTCAGCTGTTTTAAAGACAGCACAAAAAGAAAGACAAACAGTCGAGATTTAAGCTAGCACTTAATTGTACCCCTATTCCATCCTGGTGGGAGCGAGCAAAAACTCTTACAGAGACAATGAAAGTCTCTTCCCTCAGAGATTTGAAAAGATCAAGGTTTGTTCCTGCTGAGGAGAAATGGCATCCATCACCTTTGCTGCAGACATCTAGGATTTTCCCCCAGTTTCCTTTTTCTTTTTAATTCAGTTTGTTCAATTGAGCCTTTGTGATGCTTGGTCAGGAATTTAGGGAATAATGGACAAATATTTATTTAAAATTCATATATAACTGACAGCAATAGCAATCACACAATTACAGAAAAAGATTCTCTGGCTTCTGCAACACTACTGAGGTAGTGCCAAGATTATGCTTCTTAACAGAACAGGTGAGAGGAAGAGAAGGAAAACAATTAGAACCATTACCTTACATGGCCAAGACATTTTGAGTCAAGACCAAATATCTGACAGTACTGCCTAGAGATCTCAGCTCAGATAAAGCTCATTGCTAATAATTGAAGAATGCTCATTTGGAACAAGATTTAAAAATGATAGTAGGAAGCAGGGAGACTTTGGAAACAGAAAAGTCAATATAAACAAATAGCATTTATTTTCAGAATTTTATATACTAAGAGTAGACAGGCATTATTAATTTCTGCAGATAAACAACATAGTTCAAACAAAGAAGAAATAAAATCTGGGTCAAATGTTGGTCTCCTGATCAAAAATCTTAGCAATTTCACATTAAACATAAGTTGATTATAAAGAACATATTTATTTAGCATCAGTAATTATGTAAAATGAGCCATTCCCTCTGGAGATTATCCATAGCCTTCTAGACAAAACAAGCCCCAGAAGTTTTTAATCCTGACCATGTTGCAGGCTGACCATTAAACAAAGGAGCAGGTCAGTGAGGAAATTCATAAGGCAAAAAAATATATAAACCACCACTAGTGAATAAGGAGTCAGCCCTCCAAAGTGCTAAGCACGTTGGCCCCAATCCAGTGAAGTACTTAACTACATGCTGAATTTTAAGCACATACATAGTCTCATTCCCACTGAGATTATTCCTGTGCTTTAAAGCTCACTCTGTGCTTGTGTAGTTTTTTGAACCAGGACTTGGTACCCTGGAGGACTTGAACCCTTGAGTGTTGGGAGCTGGACCTGGGAGAGCTCAGGCACAGGAGTTTTCTACCTGTCTTAGTCAATAACTCTGAATTTCACTCTAAAGATGTGGACCACGCAGATATAGCAAAGTTCTGATTTTGACATCCCAAAATAAACAAATAGATAGATAAATAAATAAATAAATATTCCCCCCTAGGTCTAGACAAAAAACCAAAACCCATCAACTCCTCTGTCTGAGAAAACATGTTCTACTGAGTTCACTTGCAAGAATCAATACTGGGAATAAATGCCAGCTCTCTAATTTGTCATTGCTGTTTATTTTAATATAAAAATGGTGAGAAAAGGCAAACTGCCCTTCACATTTTGATGGTAGTCATTATGGCTCCAACACCAGAGAACAGGCAGCCTGTGGCTGTCAATGGCTTCTGGCAAATGGGAATCTCTTTACCCAGCAATTGCCTTCACCACAGCTCTGGAATTCACCACGAGGAGGGGGAGGCCCAAGTGTGACACTGAGTATGCTCTTGGACAAGCAAAATACCAGAAGAGCAAAATGCAAATAAATTAATTTTGCACATCAAACAAATCATGGCTAATATTAAACAGCCTTTTATCTGCATGCAAAAGGGGTTGTTTGTTTAATGTTCTGCTTTTTTTTTTTTTTATTCCAGAGCCCTATTCATTGGAAAAAAAAAACCAGCACTGAAATACCAAATATTTTTAAACACAAGTAAAGTCATTTTATTAGAATCTGAACTTTAAAAAAGCTTCATAAGGTCCTGACACATTAATCAAGTGAGTACTTGCACAGAGAAACTTAGAGGGAATAGAAGGAACCACATGCACCTTTGAAACAAATTGTGGAAGGCTATTTTGTGCAGTGGCTGCTGTGCCTCATTTGGACATCTGTATTACACTGTGGCATAGAAATGGAATAGTGAACATGCATAACCAGTCATAGAGTGATCCTAAAATAATCAGACAGTCGGCTGCCATGATCTAGCAGCTTTAACTAGATGGAACATTGCTGTGGGGATCCATTTGCTGGTCCACAGTATTCACCAAGAAAATGCATTAATATGCTCCATGGTGGTTTTTTTTATGTGCTTAAGAATTCCAATGAAGCCACAGTAATGAATGATCCTGCTAACCCTGGGCACTCTTAAGAAGGGGCATTGAGGATGTACCAATCCTTCTCTGGAAGTGTCAGTGGCTCAGTCTTTTGTGACAAAGCTTCACATTTCTTGTGTTTTTGGACTGGCTCCCTGTTTGTTACCTCTGCATCTCAGTTATTGAAAATGGGCCCAGCCCAGCCTACCACACACAGCTGGAAGGCTGCAGGCCATGGTCCAGCTCTTCTAAAAGAACAGTCTGCCACAGGAAGTCCAAAAAAACTTCTTGCTAAAAGTACAAGAACTGCACTATTTTCCAGAAAGCTGAGAATATAGAAAAACTCTTTCCCTTTTACATAACACAATATTGACAGTTCTGGAGCTCGTACATCCCAGTTATCAACAGCTGTTCAATCATTACTCCCCCTCTAACCTCAATTAATATCCCATTTGATTGTGAGTGACAAAAGTGCTGATTTTGATATCTCATCCCCAGTTCTTGGAAAGTGGAAGAGCCTAAGCGAAGAAGGAGAATAAAGTAATTAGGTATGCCTTGAAAGGCTGCAACCACTAATGCTTATTTGCCCCCACGCATCCTAGGGTTTTTTCCTGTCTGTCTGCTTCTCATCCTATCCCCTTTCTTCTTTTTGTTTCCTCTCATTCAAGTATTCTCCTTCCCTTCCCATCCCCAGAAACAACTTCAGATTCTAAAGCATCTATTTAATTTCTGCTTTGCTTTCAGCTAGTCTCAAAACTTCATCACAAACAAGATCAAAAGGACATAAAATAAAACCTCTTTTCACATTCAACATTCAGACCACAAACTGGTGTGCAAGTGTATTGGGATTACTAATTTATACTGATCATCTAGAATCTGTTAATCCTTTCAAAAATATTTGCTATCAGCCAGATGTCAGAATGATCAGTAAAACACAAAAATGTTTACGATTCATGCTAACCATTCACAGACTGATGATATGAATAATATTTATGTGCACTTCTAAAAAAGACTGATATGACCAAACTGATCCACTCAAACTTTTCCCAGAAACCTACATTTTCTCAGACAGCAAGGACAGATAACTTGTGTCCCAAAGAATTTGCTGTGAATAACTTGATGAGCAACAGAAAAGGAATACAGAGTTCAGCCTTGAATACCATAAGCACTAAAGGGGCTTCTTCAACCACTGCATGTTACCTTCTTTAGAAGACAGCATTACACCCCCTATATAGAGAAGTTTTAAAAATTTACATATGTCAAGCTGTATCCAAATACTACGTGACTGCAGAAAACCTCTATGCACGTTCAACAGCAATATGAGCACTACAGCTGCTATTCCCTTCAATTATATATGCATTCACTCACTCCTCCCTCCCATCTTTGTCCTTTCATAGCCCTTCCCTTCCTCTTCCTTTGTTTTTTCATCCCTTCTTTTCTCCCACACACTCTCAAGAAGGCCCAATTCAGCGCAGCGCGGCACCGGCAGAGACCAGCGGCAGCTGCCGCTCCGGCTACAACACTGAGTGGATTTAAAAAAAAATCAAGGGACAGCTTTAAAGTTTGGGGGAGCTGTTTAAACTGAATATGTAATAACTCTGCTGAGGATTTGGGCTTCAGCTACACTCAATAGGGGTGCTTCATTACCTACTTGTGGGAATGTCACTTGTCTGTGGTGAGGTCACAGGCTCCTGGCGGTAAATTCCGTGTGCGCTGCTCAGCCCGGTCAGCTGAACACAAACTAGCAGATGCCACCCTGATTTGCATCCAGTTGCTATTGATACTGAAGGCACAATATGTGAAAGACAGGAAGTGTCATGTGGGAGCCACGCTTCACCAGTGTGAGGGGAAACGAGCCTGCATCTTTTTATCTAATCATCCCAAGCAGAATTACTGAAATGGAAAAGTTTTCCACAGCAGGAACGCGGCAATCAAAACCAGTCTGGGGATGGATATGACTCTTACTGGTTTATTGGTTATCCTAGGCATTTCTGTGCCACTTTGTCTGGGCTGGAGGGGGGATTCATCAGAAGTAAAAACAGCAACAGCTTAAACCTTGATGTTTGCACCTCTGATGGAAATCACCCATACAAACGATTCAGCAAAACAGTTGTACCTGTTCCTTTTCAATTTGGTTATGTTACACTCATATTGTGAAAAATCTAATTCAACCTGTCCAAGGGAAGACTTCATAAATTAGAAACTCCAGTTAATTCTCAGTAATAACTCTTTAGGTACATTTTAAGTCTCCCATCCACATTTCCTCTTTCCCTGGAAAGACTATACAACACTCACAGCATTCAAAGTCTTTCACTTTTACACCACTGTGATGAGTTTGTGTTTGTAATTTGATCCCATTCCATCACACGGTGTTGTGCAATGGTGTTTTCAAATCATCCTTTAGTGGGCACACCCATGCAGCCCATAAGACAGTGGCTGCAGTAGAATACACACCGGTGTAGCTGCACTGCCACTGCTAATCAGAGCTTTTGTTACATTCTTAAACACCACAGATTGAACCCTTCTGGTCTAGAGGGGGTAGAGAAGTTAAAAATAGTGAGAATTTTCACTGACTGAAGAAAAACACGAAACAGGAGGAAAGACTGTGTAGACCAGCAAGGAAAGAAAAGCCTTTTGGCTCTCACCAAAGGTTGAGGGATGATCTTTGAAGCAGGGAACAGGGACCCACTGAGCTGCTTGAAAACACAGCAGACTTGGCTCCTTAAAGTCCAGGTTGAGTGTTGAGGGTAAGCACAGAGATAGATGAGAATGAGAATATGCCTTGTCTTAGTTACTTTTCTTGAGCATTATGTGGCAATACCTTTCTTGGTCTTTTCTGTTTCACATTTTTCCATCTCACTACTCTTCTCTGCACTGACTCCTCACAATCTGTAGCCATTGTCCCATCCCCACACCAGTCTACCACCTTCTAACTCATGAAATCAAGGTGAAGAGCCAACAATATCTAACTTGCTTTGAAATAAATGAAGATTCCATTGTTACTTCCAAAGAGAAACACCATAGGCACCATAATTTCCATGTGCAAAGAACGGGTAGCATAATGGGAACTGGGGCCTATAGAAGGCAACCAGAAAGCATGGAAAGGGTTTTCCTGGAATTCATCTTTGACCTTTTGGTTGAGCAATGAGAGCACATACAAACATTAGAATGTAAGAATGTATGCATGTAAACCAGAGGTGAATACTCAATTTCGCTCGTAGGGGCGACCATAACAAAATCACTACTACTATATGTTAAAACACAGCTACTCAGGGACATTTAAAAAATGCCATGTGCATATCTACATATATTTGCACTAAAGGTTGAATAAAGTATATTCCCACTGCGGTGGCCTACACAAATCCCATAGCAGAAGAAAAATATGAAAGGACCTGCAAGAAGATCATCTGCCCTCAGCAGATCAGGTATGAATGAAAGAAAAACAAATAAAAAAAAAAAGAAAAACACACAGCCAGAGTCCCCACAATTACAGGAAGCCTGCAAGCCAGCAGTCAGAATCCCCACATGCTGCATAATACACTGCACCAGAAGACCTGCTGGAAGATAGATATGAAGGGACAGTTGGTCTAACATGTAGTTTACATGGGATGAATTCCTGTTAATATCATCCTAAAGCCATAAAAAACATAATGTAAGCAAACCTGATTCCATCCTGATTGATACAAAATTATTCTCTACAGTTAATCCAAAGCAAACAGGGCCTTGACACACGAGCCCCATCCCCACAAAATCACAAAAAGTTCTTTCCATTGACCCCAGAAGGAACTGCATCCTGGCCTAAGGAATGTGATTGTGGCTAGAGTAAAAAGGCACCCTCCTGCTTAAGTAAACAGAGCTACACTGGTTTATACCAGCTGAGAATCTGTCAAATACCAAATTATATCAAAATATTCCTCTGAAATAGCTCAACATTCAAATTATATATATTTCAAATCCTTCGAAATGCTCATTCTAATAAGAATAAGCCAGTTAGACTGGCTTATGTGACACTGCTCTTCTCCAGAAAGCTCCCAAAATCTGAGTCCTCATCTAGTTCCACCTATTAGATCAACAGGTGCATTTGGTCCTTCTCAGGTAAAATGCTGTGAGTGTCCTTAGCACAACCACGGCACTGAGGAAAGGAGGTGAGGATTCACTGAGCCAGTTAAAACTCTGAGAGTGTGGATGGGCAGCTCCATCCTATCTTAGCTGGAATTAGGCCATGACACTGAGGTTAACCCCCCACTAGTGCAGGAATACCATGGGTTTGCACTGACCACAAGTGGTCAGGACCTTGGTGGAACGAGCCCATCCACAGCAATCTCCCAGATGTAAGAAGCAGCAGAGCAGCCTCTGAGAGGGTGGGATTCCAGCTGAAAATACCCACGGACACATCCATTAATCATCACCTAAAACTGGAAAAAAACTATTTTTTATCACTGCTAGTACCTGTCTGTCCCTGATATGATACCCTTAAACACATTAACTTGATTGAATGTTTTGCCTGACTTCAAAAAAACATCCATTGATCCATTCTGCACTATATATGAATTACTCTGATTAACCTAGTTTAACAATATACCTAATTTTATCTTGCTCATTCCAATTCACAGATTCAAGAAATATTTGATTGCCACAGTACAATCACAGTGCAGACATCTGTTTAAGCACAAAGGCTTCCTAAAAGCTCCACCTCAGTACTTCTGGAGCATTAGTGGCCAGAGCATCTCTGAGTAACGAGGAAACTCACAGAACTCTGCCTCCTCCGCACTGGGACACTGAGCAACACAGTTTGTGCAGTAAACAATTCAACAGCAGCCCTTCCGGAGCAGCTCAGGGTGATCCACTCAGGAATTAAAGTCACATTTACTCCAGAAAAGAGTTTCCAGATAGGGAGCACCCTGCAGTATTTTATGTCATTTTTCCCACAATGGCAGGTCCTTGGAGTAATATATAAATTCTCCTTATGCTGTGTAACAGTTAGTTGGAATTAGTAAACACATATTGTTCCATTAAAAATATTATGTTCCAGCACATGCATTTAATTTGCCATAAAGTATGGTATGTAAGAAATCACACCATTTGCAATAAATCTGAAAAGATATTAGCATTTTTGTTTCTAATACAAGATATTTTATGCAAGTTGTAAAATTTCAGTGGTATATGGAAGGGGTCTTAGTGAAATACACAAAAAAATATGACTATAAACAAGCCATCATTCTGGTAAGAGGAAATACAAACAACCAGAATAAAAATAGTTGATGCACAAAAGCCATAATGAGGGGGTTGCTCAAAAAATAACTTCTACTTTGAATGGTTTGGATGAAATACAAATTATCCACAGAAAAGTGTGGACTGGCATAAATGTTTGTACAAAATTATAAGTATATTTCTAGAAGTATGCAAGAGACAACCGCCTGCATGCTGCACAAGGTCCCAGCAATGCTGTGCCTAAGTGCTAGTGCACAGAGTCCAAACCACTGCATTTTAATTACTATGCAGCCTCAGATATATTGCCTTTGATATGGAAATGTTCTTGTTCTCTCATCTTCACATACGGTCTCATGCACAGAAATCTTTATCTGATTCATAAAAAATAAACTAGAATCCAATCTCAACACCTGACCTCAGTGCTTAGAAGTTTTTTACTAAGCGTGGTGTCACTATAAAAAGAATGGGTAATATTGGTGTAAAGTTAGATATTTGGAGCAATGATATGAAGGATTTGCAGTTAGCAATCAGATCAATACTGCTCCTCTAAGGTTTCAGAGTTCCCTGTTGCCTTGTGTCAGTCTACCAGTGACTGGAGACACAATTGACTACACCTTTCTGCATAGCTCAAGAAGAAAGAAAAAAAAATTTAAATTACATCCTGTCTTGCCACTGATGGAAGAGATGCAACTCAGCCACTCGCTGTATGGAATAGGTTCTGAAATCTAATAAATCACTAACATCAAACTTTTCACCTCTTTTTTTAAATTTGGATGCTACATTCTTGAACATATTTTAAAGGTATGCACTACAAAGTTTGCACAAGAAGAAGCAAAACATTTCCCAAGCTTTACTTCAACACACAGGTAAAATAAACATAAAAATATTAAAATACAAACCCTTTCCTGTATCTTGTATTAATTAATGTGCTGCCCATAAGAAGGCTAAAAAATTTTGCTTTGACAAATTCTACTAGTTACTCAGAAAAAAACATTAAATATTCAGACATATTTAGGTAATTCTCCTAGCTCTATAGAATTACATTCTCTTTTTCCAAAGAATATGATCTGTGTAAGCTCTCTGTAGATGATAATGACCCATCTGTAAATCATTTTGTTGCAGGTTATCTGTTTTTTATCACTGCTAGTACCTGTCTGTCCCTGATATGATACCCTTAAACACATTAACTTGATTGAATGTTTTGCCTGACTTCAAAAAAACATCCATTGATCCATTCTGCACTATATATGAATTACTCTGATTAACCTAGTTTAACAATATACCTAATTTTATCTTGCTCATTCCAATTCACAAATTCAAGAAATATTTGATTGAACTAATTTCCAAGCAATGATTTTCAGACTTGGGACGCTGGTTTTTTTCTTCTTAATTTAAGAAGACAAAACAGTAAACATAAAACTGATGTGAGTATTTTAAAACATACAAGAGGAGGAGAGAAATGTCTGTGTACTGATTCTTGTTTCTTTAAGAGAAAATCCATTTTTCAGGTTCCTGTTGTACTAATTGAAAGAGAATTATTTAAAACTTCACTGAATACTTGAATATACGATGGGTATCTGTAGCAGTTTCACAAGTTCCAAAGAACTCTAGACTTTCTGAAAGACAGTAAACTAAAAATTGGCAGGAAACCTCTTACAATGATGTCACAAATATTTGTCGTTGCCACAGAATACTGTTTTAAAAGAACACCTACTTCTGTGCTGAAAAGGCTTTGGGAACACGTAATTATCCAGTTTTATCACTGTAGAAATCAGCTGCTTTCCAGCAAATACATTTATCAGATCTCTCTTCTGTGCAGAACTACATTGAAATAAACAGGCACGTATTTCACAGGCATCACACCAGTCCAGTACACAAACTTACTAATGATAGGATTTTTAAGGTGTTTTGTTGTTTTCATAATTTGATGTAAAGGCCTGCAACGACACATGTACAGATACATACTGTGGGAGAAACGTGTCTAAAAAAACCCCAAACGGCTCATACAAAAGAAAAGAAAATTCAGTTTCTGTGGTTTGGCAATAAGTCCCCTAAAAGTTCCCATGCTTTCAGTTCTACCTAAGGAAAAATAGAAAGTTGTGCAAATAAAAGCTACACAAAAAGCCACACAGAAAAGAGCCAAACAGAAACCAGGCTGCTACAGCACAAACCTGCAACATGCACCTCTGTGAGTTCTGCTGCTGCTTGAGGAGCAAGCTCCCTGTGCAGCAGCCAGCACATCACACAGCAGCACTCTCTGCTGGGTTCTGACACCCTGCAGAAAGGTCTCAAGGCTCTGCCTCTGTGATCTACGGTGCCAACTGCAATGTTTTAAAAGTGTGTGGCTGTATCACTGCAGTTGACACAGTTCACACTCACACAGACACCCCTATTTACGTAATTTTTGAAAACTTTAGCCATTACATGCAAGGTCTGCCAAGCCAGCCCGCTGATCTCGAAAGTGACCCTGTGGAAAAAAGGGAAATACACAACATCCCATTGTATGGGGTGGAAAGCAAAGTGCATCCTGGCTTCTCTTTCCGAAGTAATTTTTGTTCTGGGAAGTAAATAAATAAATAAAAAAATAAACAAATAAATCGACTGAAGCCTTTGGAGTGTGATCTATACACTTCCAAGGGGGAAATCAACCCAAGTGTAAAAGATTGATGGATATGCTTCCTGAAGTGGTATCTCCCAAGGTGATCACTGTGTTTAGAAGATAAAAGAGGACTAAAGAAACTTTCTAATGCCAACTGAGAAAGAAAAAAAAAATGTATTTGTTATTGCTATCTTCATGCAAAGATCTGGCCTTTATTGCCACGAGATATTTCAAGGCCTCCAAGAACTGCAGAGATATCTGGATACTTTGGACTAAAAATATGATCAAAGATGCAAAAAAAAATGTCCAAAGAGATTTTTATTTTTTCTTTTTCTGTTGAGCAGAAGAAGTTTGGCGGGAAATGACCACGAACAGTTGTTGGCCACACATTAAAAACCACTGGCAAGGGAGCAAGCACTGGCAGCTCCCACTTGTGAACAAAATCAAGCTGACAAGTGAAGGCGACTAACTTTGGACATCAGCTATTATTTTCTGCAAGCGTTTTCTACTGGTAAGGCACAGTGAGTGAAACTGATGTGCTCCACTCTGTTTCTCTCGCCTCTTTCCCCGGTGTGTAAAGGCAAAAGAAAGGGAGAAAAACGCGGCAGTTACATAAGTTGAGCGGAGAGTCGGGAACGTGCAGGGAGAGACAGCCATCTGTCTCGCTGCCTTTATGCTGTGCTATACACATGGCACCGGCTTGCACCCTGCCATCTAGCAGGGGAGGAAGCCGAGGGAGCGCTGAGGCAGCCCGGTGCAGCCTCCCAGCACAGCCGAGACGGAGCACTGAGCTGCGGGGAGCAGGGAAATAATGCGTTCAGCAGAGGATGCGAGACTGCCGACCTAAGGGCCCCTTGCGCGCTCATCGCTGAATGAATTAAAGCTCCCGGGGAGGAGGCCGGGGGAGCGCGGCGGGCGACACGGGGAGGGTGACAGCAGGGAAGGGGCAGGGAGCCGCCAGCCGGGGCAAGGGGGCAAACAGCCGGGGCAAAGGGGGAAATAGCCGGAGGCAAGGGGGGAAACAGCAG
>VZTT01041179.1:22009-37062 GCA_013400855.1 Buphagus erythrorhynchus | reverse complement strand
TATATGTGTATATATACATATATATATATGTGTATATATGTATGTCCTGTGTGATTTTCTTAAATGTCAGATAAAGGTTTTATTTTGTCCCTCAAGATTTGTAAAATTGCCCAAATATGATATTTCTTCACCCTTTTTTAAGGCCTTCAAGATTCTGGGCACCCAGCTAATAACAGATGACATGATTTTTTTATTCTCTCATAAATACTCTACAGTTCATGAAAGAAAAGTCAATTTAATGGTTTATCTCTTTTCCTATTCTCTTTTACTCTGTATCTTATTTGATCTTGAAATTTTCAACTTCATCCTTCACTGATCTTTTATTTTGCAGTGTTCAAAATCTTTTTAGAAAGGTGGTTAGCATCTCTTAATACACATATCTATTTCAATTATCTCATTCCTTTCTAATAATCCCTTTATCTGTTTTATTGTTTTCATTACTTTTCTCAAATTTCTGTTTCATCTTTTTCCCCATTTTTAATATCCTTTTTGTCTTTTTTGGTTTTTTTAGCATTTTTCTCAAGGTCTGCATTTCATAATTTTCTTTTGTCATTTGATAGCTCTTAAAGAAAGATCTATCTAGTAATTCTGGAGTGTTTATTTCAGTTAACTTGATAATTATATGACATTAAGTTATTACGCAAAACAATCCACTGTAAACTTTTTTAATACACTAAACATTTCTCCTTAATTGATTCCTTCCTCAATATCACCACATTTAATTGTAAATAATCCCTTCAGATAGGCCTGCTTGAAATTAAACATTTATTCTGGTACTTACGCCTGACTGAAAAAGATTTGGACAAACATGAATGAAGTGACCACAGTGCAATTTAGCAGTTGCACTATTTTTGTTTTATATATTGCATTGACTATTAAAATGGCAACCTATACTTTGGTCACTTTTTCTGTTCTTGAGGACACATTGCTTTCACCATCTCCTCTCCCTTCTAAAACTCCCAGTTTTAATATATACATGTTTCATATTTTCATTTCATACTATTTCTATTTCAACATATATCTCTACTCCTAATATGAGTTATAACTTAAAGTGTATTATCTCTATAAAGCATCAGTACTTATCTGAAAAAATAATAGTCTTCTTTATATTTTATAGCATTCAATTCATAACTCACCTCCATTTGTCATTTATATCTATTCTTTCTGTGAAACATTTCATATAATCCTCCCCCATCATTCAGTCCATGTAACAGTTCTGTCTTTAGTTCCTCAAGGAACTAAAGTAAAACTTTTGAAATTCTTACTTCTTTGTGAGTACCATCTTTTTTGTGGATTTACACAGCTAAAATCAGTCTCCTCACATCACAGCTCGTAATGTCAACTAAAATCTTCCTTCAAGTCCTTGTGCCCATTCATACCCTGAATTTTTATGTGTTTATGTTCATTACTGGAATCTGTATTTCTATTTATAAAATTAGTGGAGTTTTCAGTTGTCCCCACTAATGTACTCCTGGGTACTTGTATCTGGCCTGTATTTTTCCAAGCCTGAAATACTTACACATACATAATTATATAGATATGCAAATTCTTATTGAATCTTGTGTAAAATATCCATGCAACTTCGCAGGATCAGCAGATAAATTCTTACATCTGCTGAAGAGTCTTCAGGTTGTGGTAGGTTCAGGATGCTAGGTGCCCACCAAAGCTGCTCTGTCACTTGTGCTCTTTAACTGGACAGGGGAGCAGAGAAAATAGGATGGAAAACTCATTGGTCAGATAAGAAGAATGAGATATTCACCAATTACCATCATGGGTAAAAAATTCATTGAATTTGTTACCAGTGAAATCAGGGTGAGATAAAAAACAAATCTTAAAACACCTTCTCCCACCCCTCCCTTCTTCCCAGGCTTAACCTTCCTCATGAATTCTGTACCTGCTCCTCCTCCACAATACCTGGGGGCAGGGAATTGGGATTACAGTCGGTTCACCACATCGTCTCCAGCTTCCTCATGAGCTGGACTCCTCTTTCCCTTCTCCAGTGTCAGATGGTTCAGCCTCGAGAAAAGGAGGCTCAGGGGAGACTCTTGCTTTCTATAACTACCTGAAAGGAAGTTGTGGCCAGGCAGAGAGGCAGTCTCTTCTCCCAAGTGACAACTGACAGGATGAGAGGAAACAGTGCCCTCTCAGTAGTTAAAAGGAATGTCTGGATAAAAACGGTCTAGAAGCGATCATCAGTGAATAGAAGCGCCCATCTGCCCCTGAGGCTACAGTACCTGGGTAGGATTTTCAAGTTATTTTGTCAACATATCTTGGCTACTCAAGGGAAAATTCTCTTCCCTTGGGAGGTTTTATCCACATTTAAGAAAATTAACTGTCTTCATAAATATGTATGGAGAGTAAGTATCTTAATAACATGGTTCTGAATTCCACGTAGGGGGCAATTCCATAATTAACCATCAACAAGCACCTTCTTTGCCACTGAGGTTGTCTGCACTTTGTTTCAAGGAGTGGTTATGAAACACAGAACAAATAAAATTTTAAATCTCTAAGCTGGTTTCTTTGAGAAGTAGTTGATGTGGAGTCTTGGGTGGAGTCTTTTTCCTCCCAGGAAATATTTGTTGGAAATGACTGCTGACAGACATATTTTTTGGGTTATGATGCTATTCTCAGTATGTCTAGATAATTTCTCTTCAGACAGTGTTTATGCCCAGCAAGCTCACTTCCATGAGGAAACAGCTAAATACATACACACAGCCTCCTTTACGTAGCAGCTTTTAGTCTTTTGACAACTTTCCAAATGCATACAGTGAAACTGTGGAAAAGAAAAAGAACATCAGGAATACTTTCAGCTGGTGGTAAACATATAATTTTTTTCCACTCAAAGACTACATGAAAAGTAAGCATCTGCAAAGACTGAATTTTTTTCTTCCTACTATATCTCTGAGATGGCAGGATCTGACTTTCTGACCTGTTTATATATAATTTATTTTTAATTCTGTAGTTATGGATGTGTGAGTTATTATATAAGATATAAATAACATTCTTGATACTTTTTCCATATTTAAAGTTTATTATAGGTGTGGCTTCAAGTTTTGTTATTTGCAAACAACCCTTAATTTATGTTCACATTGTGCATTTTAATTTATGAAACAGTCAGAGGAAAAAAAACTAAAAAAACCCCAAACTATTCCAGGATCCATAATTACAACCTGGACCATTTAAATCATCTGAGTCCAAAGCTGATGACAGCTTGTTTCATCCAGAAGGTATCTAGCTCAAAAAGTCTTAACCTTCATGAAACTAAAACTAGAGGAAAGTAAAAGATTCTAAGTAAGAGATTCTCTTTCCAATAGCTTAAATTCTGCTTTTAGGCAAAGACCAGTGAGTCACAGAGTCAATGAATCAAATGACAACAGCATTCTGATCTCTGTAAAGTTATAAATACTAGCAGATTGTTTTTAAAAGAATCTCACTGTTGTTTTTATATGTGATCTTCTTTCAAAAAGAAAGAAAAAAGACTTCACTGTTTATTAATAAAAAATATTTTCTTTCTAAGATTTTTCAGCAAATTTTGCAAACGGATGCTCCATATGCAAACTAAAAGAACCCAAACTCACAAACCTAAAAGCAATACCAAATGGCATATCCAGATATTGCTAGATGGAAATCTTTTAAATCTTAACCAATGCTTTACCTAATTAACTTCATTAATGCTGTCTTACTGCTTTCTGGTTTCTAAACACCAAGAACAGACTTTTCACTTGGAATGAAATATATTTCAATTATAAAGAATATTATATCAAGCACCCTCTAGAAATGAAGTTTATTTGATTAGAGTTAGAAAGCCCAAAGAGCACTTTATGTGCTTGCAAATCCTAACCCTCTTTTTGCAAATAGTTATCAAGGAATTTTTTCATGGTCTAAAATCCTAAGGGGTTCTGATTGTTCCTTCAAATGCCTTTAGAACGAATACACTCAATGATTCAAGATGTCATCCTTTCCAAAGTTAAGCATTAAACATTTTACGAACAGACTAATCATGTGTTTATTAACCCCTGCTTTCAAACCATCACGTCCAGAAAGCTTTGTTGACTAAAAGTAAGACTAGGTTTAGTAACCCATTTTATAAACAAGCATTAAGGGCTGCTTTGTGCTGAATCCCCTTGGAAGGCAGAATAAACTGATTTTAATTGGAAATATATCAGCATTTTGTGAATTCTGTCCTATCTACAGTAAGACTAAGTGAGGACAAAGAAAAAGCATCAATAGTTCCTGCCTACATACAAATGCATTTAACTAAATTTTTTAAGTGTTGCAAAATGACAAAAACCTTATTAGAGTATGGAATACGTGGTAGATATGGTTTCCAAAATTAATTAAATTCATCCCTGTTTTCTAAAAACATCATTACATTACTTAGATTATTAAAAAATATGGATTATCATAGAATGAATTATATAATTGCATGGATTGGAAGGGACCTTAAAGATTATCTATTTCAAATGTTCCTGTCGTGGGCAGGAACAGCATCTTGCTCAAAGGCCCCTGGCCTTGAACTCTTCCAGGGGTGGGATGTCCACAGCCTCTCTGGGATACACGTTCCAGTGCCTCACCACCCCCAAAGTAAAGAGTTTCTTCCTAATATCTGATGTAAGCCTACTCTCTTTCAGTTTGAACCATTCCCTCTTGTCTTATCACTACATGCTTCTGTAAGAAGTTTCTCTCCATCTTTCTTGTAGTCTACTTTTAGGCACTGGAAGGCTACAATTAGGTGATGCCAAAGCCTTCACTTCTTCAGACTGAACAATCTCATCTCTCTTACCCTTTCCCCATAGGAGAGGTGCTCCATCCCTCCAACCATCTTCGTGGCTCTACTCTGGCCTCACTCCAACAGGTTTGTCTTGTGTCAAGGATCAGAGCAGTATGCAGAACTCACAGTGGGGTTGTAATACTCTTTTGTATTCAAGCCTAAGTTAACTCCTAACCAGCCATGTTCCACTATGGATAAAAGACACCACATGTGTAGACTCAACAATTATTTTTTTGTGTATGTATGGGTAATTAACATTTAAAAAAATCTAACTAAAATACAACAGTCACCATTTGTTCACTTAAAGAAACACTAGGACTCTGAGTACAAATTAATACAGAAAACATTCACTGATATACTGTAACTTGTTGTATAGAAATCTTACTAGTATCTGCCACTTCTTCTGATGCTATTCTCACTCACAATGTTCCTCTAATGTCACTGTTCAGTAAGGGGTAACATAGCAAGCCTTCAATATCCCAAGGCCCTGACTAGGAGGGATATGACGTTCATCTTGGTCTAATTTTTGTTTCCTTGCCCTGGACGGCTGCCTTATGGCTGCTCCACTGAGTGTGAGCATGGTCCTGCAGCCTCCTCAGGCTCAGCCCCTTCAGAGGATCTTGTTTGTTGGACAATGACTCCCTGTGACTCTCTCTGAGTTTGTCAGACTCATCCCATGGAGGCGCTGACACAGCTCAGGCTCAGGCAGGAGAGGCAAGTTGGCCCTGACACAGGAGCTGAAACCAGCCCAGCCCAGCCCAGCTCTGGCCAAGGTAGGCACTAAGCCCTGGGCACTGAAGTCTGTAACTGGCTTTTGAATCATAAATTATATATACTGATATCGCAAAGAGATCTAGACAGCTCATACAGGCACAACAGAAAAAAAAAGTTAGAATTCCAAAGTTCCAGGATACACCAATGTCTATTTGAATATCAAAATAGTCCTCCTTTCCACTTTTCTACTTATGCTACCAGGCCATCTATAATATGAACAATATATGACTCAACATATCAAGCAAAACAAAAAAAAAAAACATCCAGAAAAGACCAAAGAGTGCCAAGGAAATCAATCCATAATTAAACACAGTTTATTTTTTCTGACTTGTTTTACCTAATATCTCACATCCTGGATCTTCAATTTCCTTAGGGACTGAGCTGTATAATTAAAAATAAAGACACTCTGTGGAAAGCTTATCTATTCACCCAAACCTTCCTCTCCTGCCAATGGAAAGAGATAAGTTACATCTGTACTGTTAAGTGAGACAGCGCCAGGAGGCAAAGTCATCATTAGACTGCTGATCATCCATAATGCTTAAGCATTTGCATGCTCCCTGGCATATTTGAGCCATTCCCATTTGCTTTCCAAGACATTGTCTAGGCATGATTTAGGTGTTAAGGTATGCTAAGGATCATTTGCCATAGATGGCATGGATAATAATGCACCTTCTCTGCCCTATATGGTCCTCCAACATTAGCCCAGCTGGTTTTGTATCTTCAAACACGCATTACATGATTCCACCCCACTCACCAGGGCTCACCACCAAAGCTTTCAGTTGGTTAATGTGAAAACGTTCTTGTAATGAACTGTAATGTCTCGGCAATTTCTTGACCTACTTTGAAACTAACTCCCTCCCTCATACAGAGACACTCACATACACACACAGAACTAGAATTATTACTTCTTTTGGCTGTAGAGATGCCATATGGGCCTGGGAAAAGCCTTGGGTCAAATACTGTACCGTGTGGATTCAGTTAGCCTGTGCCAGCTGGCCTCAGGTTCAGACAGTGGTCTCTGCTTAATTTTATTTAGCAATATGACATAATGCTTTGTTGTGGTTTACCCCCATCTGACGACTAAGCACTAAACTACTGCTTACTCACTCCCTCCAGAAGTGGAAGGGTAAAGGTGAAAAAACAAATGGCTTGAGATAAAAGAAGTTTAATAATTGAGATAACAGTAATAATCATAACAACAATAATGTAATGAAAAGGGAGAAAGAAAAAAATAAAAGGGAAAACTAAAACACAAAAAGAAAAATGATAATAAATGAGAAACTGTTGCTTACCACCAATCAAACAACGCCTAGCCAGCCACCAAACAACTTTTCCCCTAGATTATGTGCTGAGCTTGACATCATATGGTATGCAACATAACTTTGATCAATTGAGGTCAGTTGTCCCATCTCTGGGTCCTGCCAGCCTGTTTGTGCACCTTCAGCCTACTCACTGGCAGAGCATCGTGAGTAGCAGAAAAGGCCTTGACTGTGCAAGCACTGCTCAACGTTATTGAAAACTTCTCTGTGCTATCAGTACAAATCCAAAATGTAGCTCTATATTCCTGTTCTTGTTCCTCCCAGATCAGCAGCAGGGGGCAGGGCCAAGGCATTGTGTTATTCAATACCATCTTATGTCATTGCTGTGGTGGGGAGGGTGACTCTCTCTTGGTTTGGAGAAGAAAAGCTTGGATCAAGCCTGGGGATGGAGCACTTGAGATAGGCTACCAACACTGGCTGCAGTTGTGCAGGATCAGGTCTATTTGGGTGAGTATTTTGCATGTATATCACCCACTCTTTGTGCACTTTTCTTATTTGTATTTTTGCTTTTACTATTTTCTTATCTCTCTGCTGTTTCCAGCAAATTGTTCTTATCTCAACCAGTGATTTGCACCTTTTGTGTCTACAGTTCTCGACTCCTCAGAGCAGGAAAAGGAGGGGAAGGTAGGGAGTGACTGGCAGGGTCTGGTTTGGAAAAGCCTCAGTGGGAGCACTGAACAGGGGAATACTATTCTTAAACCACAACTACTCACTACTGTAAAGAAAATTATTTACCCCTGACAAAAGCAGCACATTCCACACCCCTTAATCCATGCCATTTGTATCATGCTTGGGTTCCACACTATCTAACACATCCCCATTAATCATCATCCTCTTTCTCATCCTTGGATATTGTACATATATATGAATATATTATGAAATATAATATATTTCATGAAATGTCTGTAAAATACCTATAAATGTCCATTGATTTCATTTAGTCAAGGAATTGGGTCTCCATCTGTTGTGGTGGTCACTCAGGGCAGAGGTAGTATGTTGTCTGGAGTTATTGGGCTCCAAACCCAGCTCAGGTTGAAAAACTAAGATGAATCAGTTATAAATAAGGATATCCACCTGAAAGCTGTTTAACAATTTTGACAAACACTTTTTTTTTAATATAGCTTTCTTGATCAACCATTTACACCAAGCCTTCAAAATTCTAGCATTATGTGTCTAGTCTTTTGCTTTGTATTATAAAGAAAATATATATTTTTTTTTATATCAGCAGGAGAAAATATATGAAACCTGCATTGGTAAAATTATTATGAATATTTTAATTAAATAAACAAATCATGTAAAAGGGTTAGCTACTATTATGGTGAAGTATAAGGTATAGAAATATTAGTATTGCTGTGTTTGAAATATGTAACTGTAGAAACCTTGCCAAGAAGTTACTGGACCTTTATGTTTCGGTCAAGAAACTATGGAGACTATCATGCTCACCAGCCATGCTGCTTGGAAACCCACTATCCTTCCCATCCTGATTTTAATATCAAGGATTCCAATCAGTAGATATTTTGACAGAGTTATTAATTATTGTAACCAATCAATGTAAAGGTTAAATTTAAGAGCAGGCATAGTATGCGTAATATGTAAAAGAACTTATGTAATGATGATTTATCAGAAAAAGTATATAAAAGGGATGTATTTGTTCAGTGGGATATATTTTGGAGGACCTATCCCCCATCTTCCCAGCACCAGTAAAGAGGTGTCTGCTAATTCATATCAAATGGGTGTTGGATAAGTTTCTTTTGTGCTATTTAGTGATACAATAATTTGAAGTCTTTCAATTTTGCTTTCTTTCAGCATTTGTTTCTATCTGCATATATAGAACTGGAGAAAATGAACAAAAACAAATTATTAATAACTGTCGTACATTTCAGATACATAATTTTGTTTCAACTCTAAGAGTGGTCAAGTGTGATGGAATACTATTTACTGCTTTTCATATCTTTTTAGAATAGTCTACTTGAAAGAATATAAATGATCCAGAGAACTGAATTAATTAACTAACACTCAGCTTCACCATTAATCATGCATTTTATTTTTATTCTGATTTTGGTTAATCAATGACATATGCATCATTTTAATCAAATACTTGATTAAAGTATTTAATAAATACTTTTTCAAACTTCAGTATTAATTGCAGTGCAACTGTTGGAGCAGAGAATGTGCCTATGGTCATTCAAGTGGTGTATGCACAGGAAAATGTTATTTTTACTTTTTTGAATATTCCCATACATATTCAGCAAATATTTTGGAAAAGTCAGACATAGAACTCATTTTTATCTCACCAGCTTGCTGGAAAGTCATTTGTTATAGTGTAAGATTGCTCTCTTTGTGATTGAAAATGATCACAGTAGTCTTAGTTCAATTCAGTGAGATGCCTTGTACATTCATATGTGCCAATATCATCTACATCTGATTATGTAAGACAACACAGTATGCTTTCCAAAAAGAGAACTACTAACTAGTTCATTGTACTGCCTGAATTTTTCAGTAAATGGATAGGTGCTCATAGTTCGATCATCACTGACTACAGTAAATTTTGTATCTCCATGATCCTGAATTTTTCATGTTACAATGTATTAAATGTTATGCAATTTAAATATTTGTATATTACATTTACATTGGGCACATGACTTGAGAAAAACATTTCACCATAGCTGGAAGCTTATAAAAGTAATCCACTTCTAGATTAACACTGAGATACAGTCTGAGAATAGATCTGCAATCTATATTTATATGTGTACAAACATTTAATTTCTAATTAAATTAAATTTAAATTTAGTTAATTTAAATTTAAATCAGGCTGGAGCTCTGAAGACTCAGAATAATATAAACAATTGAGAAAAAGTGATTTATTTATAAATTTCTAATAACTTTATAAATAACTATGACATTTTGATCTGTCTTTTACTTCAATGGCAGTGTTTTTACATATATTTCTGGACTTATTTCTATTAGGTTATTAATACATGATCTTTTAATCATTGATTGTATAAAGGAAATCACAGTATTTCCTGCATATTTAACCAGATTTCAGGAGAGGGGTAGATGACAATTTTAATTTAATGAGAAGCAGAAACACAAAACAGACAGAGGAAAAACTGTGAAAAATCCCTCACTTTTGTTTTGATCCCTAGGTAATATTTTCTCTTTGACAAGAATTTAGCTTATTTTTTTTTCCCAGTTGTGGAACTCTTCTGTCTCTAAACATTTTCATCTCACTTACTTGGTGGCTTCCTGTGTTACTTTTGGTTGGGGTAAATTTTCTTCACAGTAGCAAGTATGTGGATAAGTTGAGAGTTTACGCTGGCAGCAGGGCAGATAATGTAGAGATGTTTTAGTTACTGGTGAGCAGTGCTTGCACAGAATAAAATGTTTTTCTGCTCCTCACCCCACACAACCAGGAAGTAGGTTTGAGGAGCACAAGAATTTGGGAGGCAGCACCAGCAGGGCAGCTGACCCCAGTTACACGGGATAATCTAGAGCATATGGCCTCATGCTTAGCATGTTCAGGCTCATGGCATGGGCTGTCTGCCCATGGAAAGAGGTAGAAATTCCTTATTTTACTCTGCTTGTTTTCATGGCTTTTGCTTTTCCTATTGAACTATCTTTATCTCAACCCACGAGTTTTCTCACTTTTGCTGTTCGTGTTCCCTCTTCCAACCCACAGCAGGTTGATCAAGTGAGTGGCTGTGCTGGGCCTAGCTGCCAGCTGAGGTTAAATCACAACACTTACTTCTCTGGCAGCCCACAATACAATTCAGAAATTAATTTCCTCTGACAATTAGGGGTTTCCAGAATGAAGTATTGTTGCAATATCATTTTTCACAAGAGCTTGCACTCAAGAATAGGTCTTGTTTTGTCAATTTAGTTACTAATAAAAATAAAAATGTGAGGTCAGCTATATAAAAAAATGCTTTTATAAGGAATCTAAGCTGATTCTTTGCCATTAATGTTTACATAACAGAGAACTGGAGATCAGTGTTTTAGCATTAATTCTGGGCTTCTCTTCCATGTACCACTTCAAGTGTTTGTCATTACGTGCAGATGTGGTTGCAAATTCATATAGTGTAAGTCAATTGTTTTCCTAATCTTTGTTGCAAAAAGATAGAGCCTAGTTTAAAAAGTTTTCTGTTTTTTAAACTCACTGAAACACCATAATTTTCACTGTCATCAAGAACAATTCAGGATTATCATGTAGTGCTGATTTAAGGAAAATCATATCTCTACTGTAAATAAAGAAATGTTACACTTTTGCTATAATGATAATTATTCAAAATAAAATCAACATGTTTTAAATCATATTTCAGAATAAAATATTTTTCTTGAATCTTATTTTAATAAATTATCATGTTCTTTTTTCTCACCTTTCAAAATCTGATATATAACTTGATTCTTTAAATGTGTTCCTGAATGGCACTTAAAACCCTGATGAAAGTGGTGTTGTGAAACATAAGTGACTGTCTTACCCTTCAAACTTGTAGTTGATGAGATGAATACTGCTGAGAATCTGCAGAAGGTTGCAGCAGTCGACTGGAAACTACTAGAAGGACTGAAACATAAATTTTAAGGAATTTAGAGATTTTAGAGGAGCTAAGATTTTAGTTAGAGATAAGCCTTACTAGAGTTAATTAAATAAATAAGTAGGCCTTGAAGAAGCTAAGAGTTAGTAATTAACTAATAATTGATTGTTTGTCAACACAATGTTTGGTTAGCTGGGTTTATAATGAAGAATATAGAAACTGACAAATTGCTTTAGGAACATAAAACAATTGTGGGCCTTCTCTGCTCCAAAACCAATTGAAGATAGGGAATGGGAGTTCTACCAAGAGTTCATTTGTCATATGTGCATTGAAAAGGTAGAAAGGTCAGAATGAGGAAGACTTCATTTACTTCCTCATTCTGGGACCCCTCCCCATGAAAGGGACCACCGACCCATTTAATGGAGCAAACTACGCACACTTAATAGCTTTTGAAATGATTAGCATACGAAGCGAGGAATGGGCTGTACCAAAATNTAACTCTAAACTGTTAGAGAGTTTTTGTCTGTCACAGTTGGATATCGGTACTAGGCCAATATCCATATTTCTTTAATAAATCAGGACTAAAATTGTATGAAAGTCTTAGAAGGAAAAAAATAGCAAAGACCTGTAAGGAACAATAGAATCTGCTGTAGGTGTGGCGGGTTGGGCTTAGCTGGTTGAACTATACCCATCCAGCTGCTCTCTCACTTCCCTTCTTCCATAGGATAAGGGGAAATAATGAGACAGAAAAGCTCCTGGGTTGAGATAAAGACAAGGAGGTGCTTACCCTCACTGTCACAAGCAAAACAGTCTGAATTTGGAGAAAATTTATTCAATTTATTGTCAGTTAAAATAGAGTTGAATACTGACAAAAGCGAGATTAAAACCTCTCCCTATCCCTGCTTTCTTCCAGGTCAAGTACCTAATTTCTGACTCTTCTACCTCCCTCATCAAGTGTCACAGAAGGTATGGGAAATGGGAGACTGTTGTTGGTCCATAACTGTTCCTTTCTGTTCTCATTATTTTTTTTTTCTGTGCTCTAACATGGGTCTTCCATGGGCTGCAGTTACTTCAAGGCATATCCACCCACTTCATCATGGGGTCCTCCATGTGATCTGTTCCACTGTGATGTCCTCCACAAACTGCAAGGGAATCTTTGATCTGGTGTCTGGAGCACTCCTTCACCTTCCATCTTCTCTGGCTGTAATGTCCATGGACATGCCTATCTCGTAGGTTTTCCCTCATTCCTCACTAACTGGGTAGCATTTTGAGCTTTCCTAAAAATGTTTTCACAGAAGCACCACCAGCTTGGCTGATGGGCTCAGCTGTGTCCTGTGATGGGTCCTTTGGAACCAGCTATGCCCAGCACTGGACAGCCCTGGCCAACTGTTAGAGATGACTCCAGCATCCCTGCTACCAGCACCTGGATGTGAACACCCACTATAATATAAATAACAAATTCAGAAATTTCTTGCTTTCTTACTATCTAGAAAAAAAGTTGTAGCAAAGAAATCCTTTGTGTGATAGATTTCTGCAGATGTGTCCTAGTTTAGGGCAAATTTAGGGAAGAAACTTTTGAAGTGGTCTCCTCTAAAAAGGAGATTTCAGCGGCCCCTCCCCTGTCCAGTTCATGAGGAAAATCTCCTTCAAGAGAATTGGAAAAAACTGTTTCTTTAACAAGCAAAGTACTCACAAACATGAAAAAAATGAATAATATTAAACAATTAAACCTCTTGTTGTTCTGAAGAGATGGCAAATTCAGAGTCCTTGTTGTGGGGTGTAGGGGTGTCATGGGGTGGGCTCACTCATCTCTTGTCCGTCCCTCAGGCACTGGGAGATGCCGTGTCCTGGCCCCGGTGAGCCACAGGTGTGAGCTCCCGGTGTCCTTCTGGGTTTTCAGCCCAGAGCAGGTTGGAACAGTTCCAAGAAAAAGAAAAATCATAGTCCGGGGAACTTCTCTGCCTCAGCTAGCTAAAGAACTAAAAGCAAAAAAGAGCTCTCTCCTGCTGTCCATGCTGCAGACAGCCCAGTCCGGGAGAAGGAATGCAGGAGAGCAAGTGCAGTTTCTGAAAACGAACTTTGTGCTTCTTTTCCCCCCTTTGCTCTCAAACCCAGTCTTAAAGGCACAAAACTCAATATCCAGCATAAGCAGAATGGACGACTGGGGATACAAACATCATAAAATCATCCTAGGATGATAAGGAAGGACATTTTGGTGTTTGCAAATGTATGATTCTGTACGCTTAGCTCATTAGTTAGCCATGTCACAAGGGAACTTAGACGTTTGCTGGCACAATTTCTGTAAACTTAGGATCCAGTCCTATGCTTTCTAGGGTATGTAACTGCCATGAAGAAAAGCAAAATAAAACCTCTTTTGCACAGGAAGAATAATTCAGTCTAAGTTTTGTGGGAACATAATTTGCATTATGTGGCAAAATATGGCAATTGGCTCCTTCTCACATCATGTTCTAAGTAACATGTTTCTTTTTGTTACTGAGATGTTATATATATATATATTTGGAAGTCATTCTTTGTTTCTTAAAGAACAAATCCTTATCAGAAAGTCCAATAAAAACAGTATTATACTGAAGAAAATAATTTCTTTCCCTTGCTTTATTTCTGTCTCAGCAGTATTAAAGAGTGCACAGATGAAACTATTATGGGATGTAGTTAGCAGCATTGGACCTGATCTTGTGCACTAACTGGGTCAATTGCTGTTTTGTATCCCTTTGCTCCCTTTAGTAAGCTTCCTGTGCTTTCAGCATATTCCCATATGCTAAATATTACTGTTTCACACATCTACAAGTAAATAGAATGGCCTAGAAATAATAGTAATTCAATTTTACTTGTAAAATGATAATTTAGCAAGTATTCTGAAATGGTAACTTGTTTATCCTCCAAATTACTTGATAAAATATATTACCTTGAGTTTAAATTAACCCAAACAGAGCTCCAGAAACAGATGTAAGTGTAAAAGATATGTTTATTACCTACACAAAGGCAAAACATTCTTTCAAAGATTTAAATAAGAAGGGATACAACATTTTTTCCAATTTTTTCTCCCATTATCTTGGAGGATTTACTAGAAATGCATTTTAGGAGGCTTTGTTATCCTTGTATTGGTGAGTTTTATCTATCTATGATGACTGAAGGGTATCATAGGGCTCAGTGATAATGGTGGTGTTTTCACTTCTGCATTCTGTGACCCTGTCTGTACAAACTCCTGCAGACAAACTGGCCCTCAATCCTCATGCTTTGGACCGTCTGGATAAAATCCAGTTTTATAAATCTGGTCTTACATCCATAAAGCAGTATTAGCATGTCTTAGCCCTCTATGAATCAAGACCTATTTTGTAGACATCGATCTCATTGTCGGTATCCAGACCGCCCTGGAAATTCCTTTGGACAAATTATATCTAATGAAGATGAAGACCACGGTGTCCATCATTACCTTGGAAAGACAGCTTTGGCAGAGAGAAAAAGGGTTGGTGGTTCTGGGAACTAGCATGTTTAGACAGATGTTGTAGGAGACAAACATGCAGACAGGAAGAGGAAAGGGCAGGAAGCTGTCAATATTCCAGGAACCTTGATCTCTGACAAGAGGTTGAGCCTGTGTTGACTTAATGGACAGCTGCTTCTTGGAGTTCACTGAAATAC
>VZTT01041177.1:2067-14469 GCA_013400855.1 Buphagus erythrorhynchus | reverse complement strand
ACTGAGGCCCTGCTTCCTAGGAAGTGACTGGGGAAATAGAAAATTAGTCTCTTTCTCCTTTGCTGCCCAGCGCTGCTTTTTCTTTCCTTTGTTAAGCTGCCTTTGTCTCAAGTATTTTTTTTCTCCTTTGTCCTGCTGAGGAGGAGGAGTGATAGAGCAGCTTGGTGGACGCCTGGAATCCCACCAAGATCAACCCACTGCAGGACCCAAAAATTGTTACTCAATTTTCAAAGAGAAGAAGAGGATGATTTTTCAAGGAAAAATATATTAGCTGCAAATTGTTTATTCAACTTTACTTTCCAGATGAAACAGGAATGAATCATTTGGGCTCTCACAAATTTTAAGCTGTCTTGAAGCTGTAGACACTTAAAAGTTTATTTTTAAATGTCTATGTTTAATTAATAACCATCTCTTACACATATGTCATAAATGGCTAACTTCTTTTTTTAAAACTATGCCCAAAGTTTATTACTGTCTAGTGAAAAAGTGAAAGATTATCTTTCATATGTTAAAATAAACTGAAATTNGAGACTGCATTAAGCCTGTCTGGGAAGGAGTTAACTTTCCTCGTAGCAGCACTTACACTGCTGTGCTTTATGTTTGCAACTAGAGCAGTGTTGGTAACACTCCAGTGTTTTGGCTGAGCAGTGTTGCACATAACAACATCACTGCTGCCTCTTCTAACTTGCCCTCCAATGACCTGGAGGCTGAGGGTGAGCAAGGCTGAGAGGGAACACAGCTGGAAGAGCTGACCCAGGCTGACCAGAGAGGGGCTCCTTACCAGACCACATCGTGCCCAGCATGAAACATTAAGAGAAAGAAAGAGTGCAGTGGGCATTTTTTAGTAAGGCATTTGTCATTAAGGGATTTTATACATTAAGGTGTTCTGGAGCAACTCCTATGCATACTGAGGCCCTGCTTCCTAGGAAGTGACTGGGGAAATAGAAAATTAGTCTCTTTCTCCTTTGCTTCCCAGCGCTGCTTTTTCTTTCCTTTGTTAAGCTGCCTTTGTCTCAAGTATTTTTTTTCTCTCCTTCCCCCTTCTCNTTGTCCTGCTGAGGAGGAGGAGTGATAGAGCAGCTTGGTGGACGCCTGGAATCCCACCAAGATCAACCCACTGCAGGACCCAAAAATTGTTACTCAATTTTCAAAGAGAAGAAGAGGATGATTTTTCAAGGAAAAATATATTAGCTGCAAATTGTTTATTCAACTTTACTTTCCAGATGAAACAGGAATGAATCATTTGGGCTCTCACAAATTTTAAGCTGTCTTGAAGCTGTAGACACTTAAAAGTTTGTTTTTAAATGTCTATGTTTAATTAATAACCATCTCTTACACATATGTCATAAATGGCTAACTTCTTTTTTTAAAACTATGCCCAAAGTTTATTACTGTCTAGTGAAAAAGTGAAAGATTATCTTTCATATGTTAAAATAAACTGAAATTGATGACCCTGAGACATATAAATGGAAGCAGAACAGAAAACCTAGTTCTGAAAGTTGCTTCATAAATAATTCATGACTTTTCTAGAAATAGTCCACGAGCTTTTTATGACATTTTGTAAGCCCTAAAGTTTTTATTATGATGAGTTCTATGCTGCTGCAGTTGTAAGCTACTTTTGCAAATATATTAAGCATACAGTTGGAAGGGCAGTAAAACCAAGCATCTTTACCCCACAGTGCACATTTTCTTCTTTTAGGTTGTATTCTCAGGCATTTCTAATTAGCTGAAGCATTCAACATAGCATCTGATATATTTGTTAAATCAAATAAAACCAAACCAAATTAAAAAAACAAACAAACAAAAAACATAAAACAAAAAAACAAAAAGCAAAACTAATCAAAAACCAGAAAAAGATGTAGCCTGCAATTGGAGAAAGGTTTAGAGCTGATAGATTTGCCGTAAGAATTCACAAGAAGTAATAAATTAAATTATTTTTCATGTTCTCTCCGTATGTAACATATCTAATGTCACAGTGTAACTTTGGGGACTGATATCTACTTTGTGTTTTACCTCTTTTTCATTCATTGTGATGATGCAAAATTTAGTTTTTGTTTCATAGTTTTGACTGAGAAGATAAATAGTTTCTGACATATAGGACACATTGCTCATATTAATTTAAAATGGAATTCTGGCAAAAAAGCTTCCCAAAAGAATTCATTGTCTCTCAGTAATTTTACTTGAGAAATTTTGCCAGAGTATTTTCAGAAATCAAACCTACATAAGGGGAAGGGAAAAATCATGATGTTGAGAGATTTTTTTCCCCCTATTTTTGGTTGTTGTTTTTTTTGGTTGTTTTTAAAGAAAGCTTTTCTTCCCTGTTTATTTCTCTGTTCTGGTTTACCACAGGAAAGTTTGAAAAATCTTGCAGAATTATTAGTGCTTTTTGGAAGCAGTAGTAATAATATGAAACACCATACTTCTCTTGATATATGCAAAACTGGGAATTACACTTAATCAGGGTCTCAAATTTAAACTCAGCAATAGTGGGGCACATGTGCAAGTCACATGAGGATACAGGAACAATACTTCAATTTCTTTCCAAATTTAACTTGGGAACCCAGCTTTTGCATGTTGTTCAAACTTAGAGAAGACATCCCATATTTTCAGATGGAAAGCTATAAAGTATTTTCTTTTTTATTTTTCATATCCTTATCAGAGAGTAAGCCAAACTTCCCAATCTAAGAGAGTAATATGCAATTGTGTAGTCAATGAACAAGGGAAAAAAAGGAAAAAAAAAGGAGGTAAAATAATTCTATGAAAAAATAGATTTTTATTCTATATTTTCCTTATATATGGTTGTGTTCTAGGTCTCAAAGTCAGTGTCTGCTGATTTATGCAGTGGCAGCCTTGTTTTTGCAGTTTCCATTTACAGTCTCCCTTTACTCCTATTTCAATAATTTTTTTTTTATCTTTCCTTTGCCCCATCTCTTCTGCTTTGACAATTTTTCACTTTAGAGCATTCAGATTTTTTTTATTTTTGCCTTATACATGGAGACAATTGAGACATGCACACAGTCTACCATTATCAGAGTAATGTCTACCATTTTTAATAGTGAAAGTCTTCAAACCCTAAAAGAATTTTTTAATCAATTTTGGACCTCAGTTCACTCATATCTTTTAAGCATATTCTTAAATTCATCTTTATTAAGCAAAACATAACAACTATATTCTAAGGTGCTGCTGGTTTCACAAGAGATTGAGCACACGCCCCAGACAAAAGGTAAAACTAATGCTTAAACTTCTGAGTTGTATATTAACAGAATCATATAATACAGAATTGTTAAGGTTGGAAGACACTTCTGGAGTCACCCACTCAAATCCCCTCTGCCAAGGCAGGGTCTCCTAGAGCAGATGACATAGGAATGGGTTCAAGTGGGTTCTGAATGTCCAAAGAGGGAAACTCTATTACCTCCCTGGGCAGCCTGTTCCAATGCTTTGCCATCCTCAATGTAAAGAAGTTCTTCCTCTTGTTCAGGTGAAACTTCCTCTCTTTTAGTTCATGGCCATTGCTTCTCATCCTGGGCACAACTGAAAAGAGTCTGAAGCTATATTCTTGGCACACACCTTTAAGATGTTTATGTGCATTGATGAGATCCTCTCTCAGTTTTCTCTTCTTCAGAATAAACAAGCTCCCCCAGTCTCTCCTCATAAGAGATGCTCCAGACCTCTCATCGTCTTTGTGGCCTCCATTGGAGCCTCTCTAGCAGTTCCTTTTTTCTCTTGTACTGAGGAGCCCAGAACTGGACACCACTCCAGACGTGGCCTCACCAGGGCTGAGCTGGGTGGAGGGGGCAGGATCATCTCCCTTGACTTGCCAGCCACACTCTTCCCAATTCACCCCAGGCCTTCCTGGCCACAAGGCCATACTGCTGGCTACTTGCCAACTTGTCATTCACCAAGACTCCCAGGATTTTCTCTGTAGAGGTGTTCTCTAGAAGATCAGACCCCAATTCCTTCAGCACCCATGGGTGCATCCAATCAGGGCCCATGGATTTATGGATGTTTGGTCTGCCCAGCTAAACTGTAACCCAACCCCCTATGACCAAGGGGAAATCTTTCTTTTCTTCAACCTTCTCTTACTTCTGAGATCTGGGACTCCTGAGGGCTGAGCTCAGCAGTATGGCAAAAAATGGCAAAGATGCCATTCAAATACTTCTGCCTTCTCTGCATCCTCCTTCTCTGTCCTGGACACCCATGTGCTTCAGCAGCAGCCCTAAATCTTCCATAATCTTTCTTTTAGTGATGATGTACTTGCAGAAACGTTTCTTGTCCTTGATGTGCTTTTCCAGAGTCAATTCCTAGTGGACCTTGACCTTCTCCATTGCATTTCTGCATACCTTGATGATGTTCCTATAGTATTCCTATGTGGCCTTTTTCCACATCCCATAAATCTCTTTCTTCTTTTTGATATTTGCTAGAGGTCCATGCGCATCCCACTCCCTTTGCCTGATTTCATCATCATAGGATATAATGGTCTTGAACTTGGAGGAAGTGGTAAATATTGACCAGATGTCTCAGACTTCCTTCTCTTCTAGAGCCCTATCCTGTGGGATTCCTCCAAGCAGGTCCCTGCTCTGCTACCTCCTCATTCAATGCCAAATGGAACACAAACAAGGATGATAGTTCAGCTTGTATGCAGGTGACAGCGAGATGAGTTATGAGCATGGTTATTTGTTCATCCATTAATTCTTCTTATAATGCCACTTTTGCACTACAACTGCTAGTTACTACCTCTGACTGCCAATTTCCATTTTTTCCACATACACAAACCAGATATGTGCAGAATTGTTGTCTGACTTGCAGGTCTTAGGGCTGCTTGATATGTTGTGGCAATAAAAAACAGGAATAAGCGCGATTCCATCTTCCATTCTCCACCCATAATCATGGCTGCAGGCATGATACTTTACGGGTAGTATATAAGAAAAGTTATTTCCACATGATCATATGTTGACTTCTTTTAGAAATATGGAGTTTTCTTCAGTTTGAAAAAAACACCTAAGTTCTGTGCAAAATTACACATCTTAACATGTTTCCTGGGCACATAACACAATCTTCGTTTTATTTTGTTTTGCACAGAACAAGAGTTGACAGATAGATGTTAGATAGATGATAAAAGCAAGAGAAATGGAAGGTGACAAGAATGGGAACCAGTATGTAAGCCATTCAGGCTAATAGATAGACAAGATTAAAAAAAAAAAAAAAGTAAACAAAGAGTAAAAAATGCAGTGAAACCTGTAAATGAGAAAGAAATACAAAGATCAAATTAATGTTAAAACAATATGAGCCTTCAAGTATAGAAACATGTAGAGCATATTGTGTTTCAGTTGGAGATACTGGGAAGTGAATATAGAGAAAAGATGGAAAACTTGTCATGGAATGAGTAGAATAAAACAACCTGAAACACTATGCATTTTTAACTCACTCCACCCTACAGTCCAAGCTCAGCATAGGCAAAATATGACCAAATCCTTACTCTCAGTAAGTATACACACCATCCTGCAGAGAGACCTTGGCAATTCAGAGGAGAGGGCAATCACCAACCATATGAAGTTCAACAAGGGAAAATGCCAGATTTTGCACCTGGGATGGAACAACCCTGGATGTACAGAGTGGTGAATGATATGTTGGAAAGAAGTGCTGCTGAAAGGGACCTGGGAGTCCTGGTCAGTGGAAAGTTGAATGTGAGTCAGCATAGTCCTGGCATCCAGGAGGGCCATCCTTGCCCTGAGTGGCATCAGGCAATGCATCACCAGCCAGGCAAGGGAGGGGATTGTCCTGCTCTGCCCTGAGCTGGGGCAGCCTCACCTCCAGTGCTGGGGGCAGTTCTGGGTGCCACAACATAAGAAACTCACTAAACTATTAGACAGCATCCGAAGGAGGGCAGCAAACATGGTGAAGGGCCTTGAGGAAAAGTTGTATGACAAGAAGCTGAGGTCACTTGGTATTTTCAGCCTGGAGAAGAGGATACTGAGGGGCGACCTCACTGCAGCTACAACTTCCTCATGAGGGGAAGAGGAGGGGTAGGCACTGATCTCTTCTCTGTGGTGACAGTGACAGGACTTGAGGGAATGGCCTGAAGCTGTGTCAGGGGATGTTTAGATTTTAGATATTAGAAGAAAGTTCATTATCCAGAGGGTTGTTGGGCACTGGAACAGGATCCTTAGGGAAGTGGTCACAGCAGCAAGCCTGACAGAGCTTAAGATGATTTTGGGAAATGCTCTCAGGCCCATGTTGTGATTCTTGGGGATGTTGCTGTGCAGAAGTGGGACTTTGATGAATCTTGAGGGTCCCTTCCAATTCAGCTTATTCTGTGATTCTGTGACTCAGAATTACATAGTCTAATTTCATACTCTTCGATGTGAAGAACTGTCAGGAGATTACTTTGTAGGCTGTCTGCCTTGTCCTCTTGATAATTCCTGAGGCTAAACTTGTATGCATTCTCATAATATTCAATATCAGAGCAGCTGACTCAGAACATCTATAGAGACATCTCACTGCTCTCCCAAAAGAAGCATGGAACCATTAAACTCTCTTTTATCATATATGTACACAAAAATGATGATGCATTTGCAGATACAAAAAAACCCCCACGGCTTCTCCTGTTCATTATTATAACCAAAATGACTGCTTGGGCTTCCTGTTTATATTCACTATTACCTTTTCCATTTCTGAGCAAAAACTTTAGTATTTGTCTTCTGGTCATAGATGCATTGGAACAATACAAGGAAATTTCTTATCAATTCCCAGTTACTGAGCTAGAGAGAATGACTGATATTTATCCATAAATGGCAACTCCAGAAGACTTTTTCTGTACTGTCTCATCAGTGGCACATATAATGATAAAATCAAATTCAAACTCAAATTCATTTAGTCTGACTTTTCTGTTCTTTTGCTCTTTACCTTTCTTATCAGTGTTTTGCCGTCATTAAGTTTATTGTTACTGTGTTTTCTTCCTTGACAAAAGTGAAAATGCGTTTACAGCTCTGGAACCCAGGGAAACCACTCATTGATAAAGATTTTGCACGGATGGCTGTTGTGAAGAGAGCAGTCAGTCCTCAGAACTTTTTCACATAATGAATTCTGTATTTTTACTTTAAAAGAGTATTTGAAATAAGTAAAATATCCTCTACTAAGTTTTATCAATGCCTTAAAAGGTCTTACTGTATCTTTGTTTATTTGAGGTGCTTCAATGCTTCTGAAAAAGGCAATAATATGGGACACCCTCCAAAAATAAAATTATTAGAGATGAGACAGAAGGGAAGAGTGAGTAAGAATAACAGGTAGCAGTAAAAATAGGCTGGATATAAATAAAAAAATATATATATTCTTAAAAGGTAAATTGATATCTTTTACAGTGATTTAGAGAGGAAGGGGTAAAATAATGTCCAGGAAGAAAAAAAGGACACAGGGTCAATATATCATGGTATATTTCAGGCAACTTACAGAGTAGCATGAAAAAAAGATGAAGGGTCTTTTTTAACATATGATGGTTATCCTCTGTAAAATTTGTTCAAATTTTCTTCTATAGAAACTAAGGTGCAGAAAGAGTCTGCAAGGACCTGTGCCTTTTCCTGTTCTGGATCCAGTATATCTATGGAACAAATACTGAAGAACTAAAAAGCAGCCCTAATTCTGCTGGTACAATATTTATTTCTACAAGCTAGTGAAAGAGCAGACAAGTACATATGGGAAAGCAAGAACAAGTGAAAGCATAGAAGGCAAGGAAATCATATTTATCCAAATGCTTTTAATAAAGCAGGAGTCTCCAAACACTAATATTTTAATTGTTGCTGATTTTTAGTAGAATACATTGTTTTCCAGGAGACTTCAGCTTTGATTATAGAAAAAGCTGAAATGTAGCCCAGAGAAGTCTGAAGAGAGATAAAAAGACAACAGAGGCCAATTTAGATTGGAACATAAAAAGTAATATCAAGCTGCAGACTCTTAAAAATTTAAACAATATACTAGTGGGGAAGATAAGTATAGAAATAAAAATTAGAAATAAAAAAGCTAGTTCCAAATCACAAAGAATAATGAATGCATCATTGCAAGACACTGTATGCCAAGTAATTATGGTTTTTTCAAATATATACGCAGTAAACTGCATGTGTGATAGTTTCCCTATTTTAAATGTCTAGAAAATGGATAGACAAAGAAAAGACAAAGAACTGACAAATCTTTCAACTAAATATATATATTTTACAGAGTGAGAAAGTAGCAAATCTCTCTACCAAGAAGTATGTTCCTCTCTCATGCTGTGGGTCTCCAATTAAGATGATATTTCTTGGAGCTGCAAAAGAAAATATTTGAAGACTCCTTTGTTTTCATACTGGCATTCACATCCTGGGACAACCAAAGATCAGGAGTATGCAGAAGATGACACGGAATTCATTGTTTCCTCCCCTTTCTCTAGTCTCAGCTGGTACTTCTTGGAGAAACATTTTAAGATCACCCTGGTTCACTGCTGAGAAATGCAGTTCAGTTTTTTAATGTGAAATAGAATACACTCATACAAGTTTGTGGATGATAATTAAAGAAACATTAAAAATGACAATGAAACAGCAATACAATTAAAAATGTGAAAGACCAGAAATTAAAGCAACATAATATTTTTCTGGAAAAGAAGACATTGGGACATAATTATTAATTATGGGGCATACTTAATTCTAAAACACTGATATTCAGTATAAAAATAGGAATGAAAAATTTGGAGTGAAGAAACATGGAAAAAATTTTCAAGGTCTGTACAAGTGCTCATTTGTATCAGAAAAAGGATATAATGCTTTTTCTTCTTCTATAAAGGTATAGAAACACAGAATCACAAAATGAGTGAGGCTGGGAGGGATCTCTGGAGGTCAACTCCTTTCTCAAGCAAACTCAGCTCTCTCAGCCTTTCTTCATATGAGAGATGTTCTGGCCCCTTAGTTATCCTGGTGGCTCTTCTAAGACAGAACAAAATTTCTAACAGAACTGAATTTCTAACATAGAACTGAAATTATTTCCTGCAGCTGAATTCCTCTATTTGCCACTTCATTCCAGAATGATACTGACAATTTAGACAGAGTTCAGAGAACACGAAAATAATCACTATCAGTGGAGTAGAAACAATGACTTCTGAGGAGTTAACTTTGAGGAAAGAGTAAGACTTAGCATCTACAAATACTCAGAACACAATATTCAAGGAAGAAAGTGGAATGATGTAGGGTAAAAAATGAAGATTAATATGGAATAACAGAGTGAAACAAAGGGCAGAAAAAAATAGAATGAAGAGTAAAAAATTTCCTGATAGAAATCAATCTCTGGGTTAACTTTCTACAGCAGTCACAGAAACTGATTTGTTCAGGACTATTATTACTGCTCTGAACAAAATGGATCAGACTTTTCAGGCATCAGTGGTACAAAAGCAGTGCAATGCATTAGGTGATTTAGTGAGTCTTTTATCCTTCTCTCTAATTGTTTCTTTATTCCCTCATTCTCTGTTTACAGTAACATGTTTTCCAAAATAAAATATTCTTCAGTATTACACATGATTCATCATGGATAAAGACAGAAAAGAATGATAAAATAATAATCCAGATCTGTGCATTCTATTGTAATTTAAACATAAAGTTGCCTTGTAAAAGCTACTAGTTACCAGAAGTGGCTGATGCATTGTCATAAAAAAAATGAGATTTTTGCCGCAAGGAGGTATAGTATTAAAAAAACACAGAAAATTATTTCATCTTCAATAAAATTCACTGTATCTAGTTTCCTACAAATTCCTGTTATTTGTTCTCTAGAAATATACTAATATCTTTATGCTTCTCCATTTGTAATAGTCCATTGTCAATGTCCATAATTGTTCTCTTGTCAATTTTAATCTTGTCTCCTGGCTTGTTCCTCTGGTGTGCCTTTGTGACATCTGGTCCACCTGATCCATGATCTTACATGTTAGGAAGAAGCTCTTCAGAGGGTTCTGAGACACTGAAGAAGGACATCCAGAGAAGATGGAAGTGCTCAAGGTTGGGTTGGATGGGGCCCTGGGCCACCTGATCTAGCAGGTGGCATCCCTGCCCACCATGGAGGGGTTGGAACTGATTTTTAAGGACCATTCCAAGCCAAACCATTCTATGATTCTATCATAATATTCCTTGGGTACCTATATTTTCTTCCAATCTTTCCTTCATGTCCTGTACAATAATAAACCACCCTCATACCCAGTGCTTCACCTCCCAGTATCACATACCCTAACTAGAGATTTCTTGAGTGGAAAAAAAGCATTGTAGAAAGTGCAGATATTTTGCAGCTTTGCAAAGGTTGGGCAGCTGGAACAAAGGGATTTGTCTTGTTCACTTGCATTCTATCCATGAAAGGCAATGGGGATTTTCACATGGAAACATATGTTGCTTAAAAGCCCTGTTTCCTCATTGAGTTTTTCTCTTTGGCAAATACTGTGTGTTTAGGGAGTTATCCCTGGTATTGTCTGTAGGAATATGAGTAATTTCCATTAGGACTAAACATAACTGTTTGGCTCACTAAAATAATTTTCTCACCTTTGAACTGTGTGTTTGCCGCTTTTCAAGCAATGTCACATAAGGAGTTCTTTCTTGCTTTCTTTCTTTCTTTCTTTCTTTCTTTCTTTCTTTCTCTTTTCTTTTCTTTTTTTTCTTTTCTTTTCTTTTCTTTTCTTTTCTTTTCTTTTCTTTTCTTTTCTTTTCTTTTCTTTTCTTTTCTTTTCTTTTCTTTTCTTTTCTTTTCTTTTCTTTTCTTTTCTTTTCTTTTCTTTTCTTTTCTTTTCTTTTCTTTTCTTTTCTTTTCTTTTCTTTTCTTTTCTTTTCTTTTCTTTTCTTTTCTTTTCTTTTCTTTTCTTTTCTTTTCTTTTCTTTTCTTTTCTTTTCTTTTCTTTTCTTTTCTTTTCTTTTCTTTTCTTTTCTTTTCTTTTCTTTTCTTTTCTTTTCTTTTCTTTTCTTTTCTTTTCTTTTCTTTTCTTTTCTTTTCTTTTCTTTTCTTTTCTTTTCTTTTCTTTTCTTTTCTTTTCTTTTCTTTTCTTTTCTTTTCTTTTCTTTTCTTTTCTTTTCTTTTCTTTTCTTTTCTTTTCTTTTCTTTTCTTTTCTTTTCTTTTCTTTTCTTTTCTTTTCTTTTCTTTTCTTTTCTTTTCTTTTCTTTTCTTTTCTTTTCTTTTCTTTTCTTTTCTTTTCTTTTCTTTTCTTTTCTTTTCTTTTCTTTTCTTTTCTTTTCTTTTCTTTTCTTTTCTTTTCTTTTCTTTTCTTTTCTTTTCTTTTCTTTTCTTTTCTTTTCTTTTCTTTTCTTTTCTTTTCTTTTCTTTTCTTTTCTTTTCTTTTCTTTTCTTTTCTTTTCTTTTCTTTTCTTTTCTTTTCTTTTCTTTTCTTTTCTTTTCTTTTCTTTTCTTTTCTTTTCTTTTCTTTTCTTTTCTTTTCTTTTCTTTTCTTTTCTTTTCTTTTCTTTTCTTTTCTTTTCTTTTCTTTTCTTTTCTTTTCTTTTCTTTTCTTTTCTTTTCTTTTCTTTTCTTTTCTTTTCTTTTCTTTTCTTTTCTTTTCTTTTCTTTTCTTTTCNTTTACAGTGGTGAAGGCAGGATTGTGTTGATTCATATTCTGAGTGAAAAATGAGGGTACTATATAGAAACAAAATTTAATTTTTTGTGAGATAAAGTACTTAATAAAAAGGAGAGATTCTCCATGAGAGAAGGAAACTGATTGCTTTCTAGATATAGAAAATCAGGAGTGGTAGTGAGAACATTATAGGAATCTCAACTCACACTCCTAAGAGTTTACTAATTCTTTAAGTAGCTATGATGAGGGTGGCTTGATGGCTATATAACAGCCATTGAAACTTTTAAAACTGAGATTTTGAAGCCCACAGTTACTGGATCACGAGTTCAGACAGGTCTGACTAAACTGATGCACATTATTTTATTGATTCCCTATTTAGGTGAGCACTTACATTGAAAATTTTTCCTTATCTTTTTGTATAGTGACACCATGTTCAGAATTATTAACCATGTTCAAATTAAAAAGTCTACTCCTTCATAAGCATTTCTCATGCTTTATCATAAATGGTTTTCTAGGAGAAAAGGGTAGGTTTTTCCTACAACTCCGACCAGAAACCAATAAAAGGAAGCTGAATTTATACATATTTAAAGATAGACTATTTTGTGTTGTAGCTGTTTTTTTTGCTGTAATTGCGTTCAAAACTGGGCTGGGCACCCTGAGGCAAGAAGAAGAAAGATATTTCTTTAGCTGATACTTAAGCTGATGGCATCTAAGAGGCCAAATAAGTTTTACATCATCTGTGAAGTCTTGATACCAGCCTGAATTAAGAAAAGGGATGATCTGCAGACTTGCTGTGCTCATATATGTACTAAGAATCTGTTTGAAATAAAGAAAAAATCCCCATTTATCA
>VZTT01041176.1:18113-28296 GCA_013400855.1 Buphagus erythrorhynchus | reverse complement strand
TGCAGAACCTAGAGGAGCTGTAAGGGTCCTCTTGAGCCATCTGCCCCCTCACACGAAGCCAAAAGGCAGCAAAGCTGGTGTTTATTGCAGGTTCTCACACTTCTGCCAGCTAGATGTCCAGGGCAAATCTGTCCCTGCCATCAGCAACACCCCAGGGACCTGGGGAAGGAGAAAATCCAAACACTGAGTGTTTCTGACAGAAAGGAGCAGAGAGGAGATGTTGCTGTCAAACAGCAGTGCCTGGAAGGCAGAATGCTCACAGACAGCACAGCCAGGGGCTGGGCAGGTGGGAGCATTAGAAGGTGCTTGGAGAGAGCAAAGCCTGGAGCACTGGGACTGTTGAGACACCTGGGGTGATTGGGACACCGGAGCCCACAGGAGAATTATTAAGAGCACAGAGCTCACTGGTATGTAGAAAGGTCCCAAAGGCTGCCATTGGACAGCCATCCTCTCCTGCAGGTGCTCTGCAGTGGCTCTAAGGGGTATTGTCAGGGCATGGCACAGCTGGGCAGACACAAACATGAGCCCCATGAGGGAGCAGCCCCCACTTACCAGGTTCTTACCATGTGCAGCCAAAGCCAGTTTTGGCAGAAGGCACAGCTGTCTCCATGCTTCTGCACCTCTGGGGAACAGCTGGCTCTGCAGTGCACTCGAGCAATTGTGCTCTAGCACAGTCCCAGTGACAAGTTTGGGATTTTTTGGATCTAGAAGCTGGCACAGGTTCCCCAGAGCAGCTGTGGCTGCCCCATCCCTGGAAGTGTTCAGGCCAGCTTGGACAGGCCTTGGAGCAACCTGGGATAGTGGAAGGTATCCCTGCCCCACTGACAGGGTATGGGATGAGGGGAGCTTTAAGATTCCTCCAACCCAAACCAATATGGGATTCCACCATTTCTGGGGGAGGGTTTCCCCTCTTTTTTTTTTTTAAGCACTCTCACACAACCTCAGTGCTTCAAGTGCTGTATTCCAGCAAGGACACAGCCAGGCTGTTCCAGCAAACAGCTCCTGGAAACACTGGGATAGCACCAGGCACTGCCATCCCTCTGTGCCTGCCCATCCTTCTCCAGTGTGACTCAACTGCATCTTCATTGGTTTTTTTACTTCCATTTTTGTGTTTTACCCTACCAGCCTGTATGCCCAAAGAGTCAGTCATTTTTCTTCCCAAACTTTCTACAAATACTTAAAACCCTTTCACACAAAAGTAAGTTTAAAACACTTAAGCACACATGGTAACTCTTTAAGACCTTTATTAACAGATGCTTGCAGTTTGACTTGAAAAAATCAGGCGTATATTTCATACAAATTAAAAATGAGGTTCTTAAAAATCTCAACGTGACCAGATATGAAACAATTTACAAACTTTTAAAGGTATATTGAGAAAAAACAGGCTTTTAAAAAACGTGTTTATCATTTCCAAAAAGAGAATTCTTTAGGTAAAAATAATAAAAACCCCATGCTGCATAGATAATGCAGATAGTTCTAGTAATCTGGTCAACAGCAAAAAGCAAGCACTTAAGGTCTTCAGTTCCAATTCTTTTGTTCATTTCTTATTGCTGGAATTTCATTTTCTTCTTCATTTCTTAAAGTCTTTTCTTTGATGACTAAACTGAAAAAGGAAAAAAAAAAGCTGATCAAACAGGTGACAAAGGGTTACAGGAGTGCTTTGCATACCAAGACTCACCTGCAACACAAAAATTCACCCTAAGCTGCCTGTCCTGAGCTCACAGGCCAACTCTCACCAGCTACTGTTCCTTGTTAGCCACACCCCTGCCCTCTGCAACCACAGCAGCCACCTTCCCACAGGACCAATGCAAAGGACTCCAAAGAGAGCAGTCAGGCAACTTTAACCCAAAGGGATCCCTCTGCTCACGGGCAGGGCTGCTTCCACCAGGCTCTGCCAACATTCAGCCACTGCTCCGAGCACAGAAATGAAACCAAATATTCTCCAGTGCTACCAGGCAGCAAAAGGAACCAAGGTGCCATTGTGGTATCCTTTTGAAGCCCATGTTCTAAGGATTCATCCAGGAGGTGTTGACCACAAAGATGAATACCAGGATACAACAAATGTTCACCAAAAGTGCACAGAGATCACTGTAGCACAGCCTGGACAGTGAATGATCTATCTGCAAGCACAACATGAAGCACTCGAGCCCATGGAGAACAAGTCCCCAAGCTCCCAGAGCTGGGAGAGGCTGCAGCTGCTGCCAATACTGAGCCTTCTCCCAGCCCAACTCCTCCAGCCCCTGTCCATCCCATCAATGTGACCACTCAGTCTGCTCCCACTGCAGCCTAAATGCCTCTTCCACTTTCCTGCCCTCCAGGTAATGAGCAAGGAGCAAGTGACAAGAAATGCAGAACAAGTAGTCTTGGCAATGAAAATATTCCCAAATTAGCAGAACTGTCCCTCAGCAGTCAGCACCAAAGCAGCCCCAACTGCAGACAGGCTCCCTTGCAACTAACCCAGCCTTTGGCCCCTGCCCTGCACAGAACCCTCCCGTCCACACCTCAGCACTGCAACACAGCTCCCACCTTTTCTCTGACAAAAGCACCATTTCTACTGGTTTTTCCAGCACTCTGATTAGATAAAAAGCTGCTCCTGAGACACTCCTGCTAAATCTGCATCACATTTGTAGAAATGGATGCTGAGGTCTCAGTGCCATCCCCTCCCTGCACAGGGACTCAGCTCAGGCACTGATGGAGCTAGGTAAATCCCAGCATGTGCTTCTCCTGACTTCTTTCAAGTCTTTACACTTGCACTGCTTGAACTTCTGGGTGAGCAGAGACTGCTGCACACCTGAACTACCGCACACAGCCAGAATTTAAAGTGTAACACTACTCCATCAATAACAATTAAAGCTTGTAACTAAGTCCCCTCCCAACTAGTTGGCACTGACGCAACAAAGCCTTGCAGTTTGGTTCTGCACTCACAGATCAGTTACAGCACACAAGAAGAGTCCAAACCTTGCAAGGCACAAATAAAAAGCAACAAAAGAAAGTCAGCAAAGGCATCCCCAGGCCCCTGGTCACGCACCCGGATGATGGTAGAGATGTTAAGCCGGTATTTACTCAGCCCCGCCCTGCTCAGCCTCGGGAGCGGACGTGTTCTCAGCTGGTGGTTCGGCTGTCTTCGTCTCTTTGCCATCTTGTGGTTTAGGGTTCTCTGGGCGTCTGCGTCGGTAGTTGAAATTACGGCGGTACCGACGTTGAGGTGGCTGCTGACTTTGGGTTTCATCCCCTTGGTTCTCTTTATCTTCTTCATTTCCATCCTCTCTAGGCTGTCTTTGACGAGGAGGACCCCTGAAAGTCAAGCTAGGCTTTAACCATGCAGCACCTGAGCATCGCCATGTCCTGGCTCTGCTGCTGAACAAGGCTAAAACCAGCAGCTCATCTGCAGCATACCTGCGAAATCTTGGTCTGTAACCCCGGTACATGTTTTGCCTGACTGGTCTGCCGTCTCCTGCACCCTGGTTGTCAGCACCCTGCAAGACATCAGGCCACAGACCCCCTCAGCCCCAACCAGAAATGTGCTAACTCCACAGCTTGTCACACTGCGAGAAAGGAGCTGGAAGGCTGTCAGTTCAGTCAAGGTGGACAGCAGTTCTAGGGAACAGATGTGCACACGATGGAGAATCCCCCAGTTAATCACACAAAATGAAACACTCTGGCTTTTAGAAGCTGTAACATGAAGACCTTCAGCTACTTCATTTCACATTACCATCAAACCTTACCAAAATCATCTGGAGTACCTACAGGAAGTGTCAAAAGGTGCATCCCATCACCCTGCTCCAAAGCAACCAAGCCCGTTTAGCATCATGCCAGGCAAACGTTACCTCCACTATCTCTCCCTGTACGGGAGGGTTGGAATACTGTGGACGACGCCCGTAGGGCCTACGCATGTAGTAAGGTGGGTACCGCCGCCTGCGATAGGGACGGCGTTGCTGGGCTTGACCTTCTGGAATGTTCTCTGCTCCTTCGTTCTTTTCCCCACTCTCACTGTTCTGATAGTTTTGCTGGTAGTTGCGTGGAGGACCCCTACGACGTGGATATCGTCTGTAATGGTTACGATCTGCTGCGTATTTACTGCCCTGCACTGGAACTCCACCAGGTCCTGTGACATTGGCTGCCTCCGCGCCCTAAGGAGGGGAAACAGCATTAGGGAAACAGGCACTGTCCCACCAGCTACAGCACAACAGTCTAGTACTGAGCAACGATTCACATCCACATTGTGAAGAAATGAAAAGCCATTCACCTCCTTGGATGTCATGAGGCATCGACTCAAACCACAGGCACCACACCAAAGCCTGCAATCTGAGTTTTCCATGTGCGCTCTGACACCCAAAAGATGTGTTTACCTTTTCTCCCTCAACCACATCAAACTCCACGGTCTCTCCATCTCCTACGCTGCGGAGGTACTTCCTGGGGTTATTCTTCTTTATGGCAGTCTAACAACACAACAGTGCAGGCATAGCATAAGAATACAAAGGAAGAATTTTTTTTTTTTTAAGATTACTAAATACTCAATTTCTTTATCTTAGGAGAAAGACCTGTACTCCTGAAAAAGCAAGTGAATCATTGGGAAAATCTAGGAAGTCATAACATGTACTTGTATTACAGTCTGCACTATTTCCATTAACTGGAAGCACCTGTCAACATGCTGTCTGCTGGCTAAAAAGGCAGTTTGAAAACAAAGAGGAAAACTCCCACACCACACACTGCCTAAAGGATTCCTAATCAGAGTTTAATATTCAACATCACTATGATATTTATACATTCCTTTGAAGCCTATACACCAATATATCAGCCTTTCCAATCACTTTTGGACTTCCAGCCATTATTTCCCACACAGCACAGGACACAGCAGCTTCTGTGTTCCATATTCTGTAAACATAAAAATGGCCAGGTGTCAAGAGATCTCCTCCAAGGCTTCCAACACCACAATTTCTACCACAGGACTAACCAACTAATCCTAAATCTACTCCAGCTGTGTCCTGCACAACAAGAATTGGCCTTTTCCAAGTGTCAGCACCAGACAGTCCTCTGTATCAGTGGCCACCTGTCAAACAACATTACTAGAATAGACTCAGTTTTCAGTGCTCTGCAGTGCTGGATGACATCTCCAACAGACAAGTTAATACTCAATACACATCGTGCTCTGCTTATCAAACACTTTAACTGAAGGGGAACAAAAGTGTAACTTGAACATAAATACCAGCCACACAGTTTCATTAGATTTTTTGCTCCTCAACTGAACAAAATCAATGGAAAATATGCCCACAGGTCTCAGTAACTTTAAGGAAAGCCCTATTACAACAGCAGCCAGTCCAACAGCTTTTTGTGACACCTGAGCTGTGTAACAGGGATGGAGAAAAGCACACACAGCTATAACTTCTCAAACAACCTGGTTTCTTTCAGATTAGAGCCCTCTAACTGTTTTATTGTAAAAAATATTACACTAAAACAAATCATTACCGAACTGTTATTTCAGAAACATAGATAGTAGCTCCATGGCAAGTCCTGTAACACAACCAGTAAGTCAAGGTCACTCACAGGTGACTCTACTTGCCAATGTCTGAAAGCTTCCCCTCAGGGTATGTATAACCTCTCACAAAGCAGTGCCTCTAAAAGCTGGTGATTCAGACAAAGAACAAGCAACAAGCTGAGAGATGATAAACACAAAACACTTTCCAGGCATTGCTTTTCCCTTCCTTTGTGTTAATATCAGCAGCATATCCCTAACTTGAGACAAAAGAATGACCCGTGGACTCCTAAATGCCAGAAGTAAACCAGGCTCCACTAAGAATTCTTTGTAGGCTGCTTACTAACGAGACACTGAGCCAGAAAGGGCAAAAAGTAAATTGCTGACCACAGACAGCCTTGCAATTCAGACAAAGAACTAAACTAAGGCAAACCTGCTCCATGAAATAAGACACAGCTGTGGTGTGCAGTCTTGGTCTATTTTCCAGAGGCTTACCTGTTTGCCATACATTATATCTAAGGATATGTATCGGTTAAATTGAAAAGCCCCTGCTAAAATGTTTGTAGACTTTCACTGAAAGCCTAGAGCAATAAAATCTAGAATTTTGCCTAGGAAAAAAAGAGCTTCATTGGCACTTCATCCCCTCAGTTCAATTAATTTCTCTCCCTGCTGCAAGCTTTTCATTTAACTTGATTTCCAGATGCTTACTTAACCACGGTATGAATCCACAAGGTGACTGCATCCAAGCAGTTATCCCCAAGCCCATGCTGGCAGCCAGTGCAACTCTCATCACTGTACACCATCAGCCCACTCAGCCAATGTGCAAAACCTTAAAATGCAAGCAGACTCTACTTGCAATGCAACCAAAAATCAGTTGTTTGTGTTCAAGTAACAGTGAAAATGCAAGGCTCTTCCACAGCTTCAATCCTACTTAAATAGGTCAGGCACAGTCAACTGGGAATATGTTTCAGTTTCAAGGAAATCTTACCTGATGGACAAAAACATCTTCCTTGGTGTCATTCCTGCAAGACAACAGGAAATTGAAATTCGTGAATAAATTGCACAGTAAATTAAAAATGCAGTTGTTTGGTACAGAGCCAAAATGCAGATCTATCATAACAGGCTTTGAGCATTACTCCTCAACCTGCTCTTAACTAGTTCCTATCAGCTTACTGTGTGAAGGAAGATCAGCAGGCAGCTTACACAAAGTGCAGAGCACATGCTGAAGGTTCAGTAAGGCACTTACTGCTGCATACCCCTCTATCCTTCATTCCCATCCATGGAGATGTTTGAACACCTGACAGGGACCACTCACTCCCTCCCAGCAGTGTTCTGTGGGAGACTGGCTATTGCAGCTTTTGGAAGCAGCTCTGCCCTTGCCACTGGAGCCTCACATCCCCTGAGCCTCAATGTTTCACTCACCTGAGGAACAGCAACACCAGCTGCCCATGAAGGCAGCAGAGTCAATCAGGCCTTGGTCTCCCCTCTCAAGAAAAGAAAACAGCTCAGGTCTGTATCTGTAAGGACCCAGGAGCACCCAGCCTTGGCAGAGCTTCCACAACTGCCATGAGCCCCAACAACCACAGCTCAGTACCAGCTCCAGCCAGAAGTTTCTATTCTGCTCTGAAGAGGTACAACAGAGATACCCTTGTGCTGGTTAGAGCTGCACAAGCCATCTTCCTCACTCCTGAAGCATGGACATCCCAGCTCCCATCACACCAACCCACCCTCACTGTGGTGCTAAACTTCATTACTGCATGGAAAAGCTTGAATCAACAGCAAAGTGGCTTTTACTTCCTAGAATGAGTGGTTAAAGACTCAAGTAAGCTTGTGTGAAAACATGCTCTGAACTGGAGTGCTCATAGCTAGTGGAACAGAACACTTGGGTTGGTTTTAAATAAGAAAGCCAGGTGCTCCTCACCCCTGGCTTTAAAAAGTGAGAATTGACAATTAAACTTCTTCCAGAAGCTCCATCCAAGCTACAGCTACTCTTCTGTCAGACACCATCAGTAAAAATAAATCCCTTTGTTTCCTCTTGAAATTGATGCCTACAGACCTCAAAGGTTACTGGGAAAAGGCAGCCAAAAGGCAGCAGAGCAGAGACATTCTGATCTCATCTCCAAAGCCCCAGATGCAGCACCCAAAAGCCCTTGCAAAGCCAAAGCTGAAAGACTCTTCTTCAAAACACAATGTCCAAAACGCTGAAAACCTTCACAAGAGAACAGTAACTAACTTGTTTCTAGTAAAAATGCTAAGCACATTCCTTCATCCTCAGCTGAAAAACAGTGGTAGGAAGTACTCATCCACAAGTGTGGATGCCTTGCACTTCTGCCCAAGTTTAATTTTGGACAACCAGACCAGACACTTGTTTTTAAAATCCTTTTGCAAAACGGTTTCCATTCAAGAGGACAACGGAGTTTTGGCTCAACAACTGACTGGGTCACAGAGAGCTCAGTGAGTCAAGTGAAAAACACATTTTACAGCCTCACACACCAGCCACACCACTCCTAATGCTGTTTTCCAGCAAGCACATCTGGAAGCAGCAAGCATGTAGTCATGTGGACAGGACCATCACTTTTGCAAATAAAATTTGGAAGAGTACAAGAGAAACACCCATTCTGAAGGCTGAACAAATCACTTAGCTGATCTTTGTACTATACCACTCTTCCATTCACATCTTTTATCCACTAGAATATATTAGAAAAAGGGAAACAGACAAGCAGACAGACTAAGAAGATGCCAAGTCCAGCAGGGCACCAAATACCACACAGACAGTGCAGCTCCAGTTGTGCTACAGACCAAGCCAGCAGCTTTTGTTATTTTGGCAAATATGAGAAACAACCATCAAAGACCCAGAATTCAAACTCCTATTTTGAAACACAATCACACTTCTAACATTAAAAGCACACAGAAAATACCTGAAGTGAGCATGCATCTACATCAAAGCTCATTTCAGTTCCAAAGTCTCATTTTATCTGAAAGCACACCTGGTTAAAGCAGAGCTATGCAAGGGCAGGAGCTCGTGCACAGCTTCCCTGCAGCCAGGCAAAGATTCCAGAGCTGAGGAAATGTCCTCCCCTTCAGTTACCAGGCTCTAATCTCTTGATAATACGAGATCATGCTGGGTTTCTCATTACAAATGGCAACCTGAGGGATTAAACAGCTGCCAAAGTAATGACTGGGGAAGCTACTCGGATGTCTCAACTAGCTGCTGATGCTTCCTTGCTTGACTGACATCACAGAACATTTTCACTACTGAGGGAACAGGAAAAGCCTTCCCTCGAGGTGGGGTTTGTGGCTGGGACTTGGGAGGCGTTTCCAAGGCCAGAGACACCACAGCTCCCGGCACCGGTGACTGCACAACACTGGGAGCTGAAACATGGCATGAACAATGAGAACTGGGCAGACTGGGAGGCAAGTTTGTAAAGCTGCAGACATAAAACCAATTCAGGAGCTTGACAGACAATTCACAGTAGTTCATAAAGTAACAGGCAGTTCAAAAAGGCAACGTTTAAACCAAATATAAACAAAAAGGTCAAATAATAACACTATACTTGCTAGCCTAAAGGGAGGTTCCCCAGCTTTCAGCCACATTCTAAGACTGGGGAGTTAAGTACCGTGAATTAAGGGAAACAACTGGCAACACTCCGGGGTGGCCTCCCCAATCAATGAGGCCACGAATGGCCCATTTTTTAAAAACTTGTTTGCAGAGCACTTCCTCTCCCTGACAGGCCTACTTTAGGTATTGACACAACTCCCGAAGCGCTCAAATTATCAAGATCTTTCACATCAACTACTATCATAAAAAGAATCTTCTAGGCACTTGTTTCATGAGACCCATCCATACACTTCAGTGTGGCATTAGACCGTGTGGATCGTGCTCCTTTTGCTCGTGCTCCTCATTAGAGCATGTTTTAACTACCAAGTGCTCAAAGCCATTTTTGCTTGCATTGACTGAACTTCACGCAGGAGTTTAAACAAATACTGGTGTGCTGACAGCCAGTATGCTTTTGTACCTTTAAGAAGGGGAAAAAAACCCCAAAACACCATGAAAGACAGGACCATAATGCAAGACACATCGCCGTGGAAACAGACTCGCTTCGAGAGCGCGGCTCTTGCCCAGGTTCAAGCACTCAAAGGCCAACCAGGCAAGCCCCGAGCGGGTCAGAAACGCCGGGGTGGAGAAAGGGAGCACCTCAGCAGCTCCTTCTGCCGAGCGGGGCGTGAGGCGGCAAAGGCACCGGCGCCCCCCGCCCGCCTGTCACCCGCGCCGCGCCCCCTCCCCGGGGCTGCCCGTGACAAGGCCCGCCGCGGCCGGGCGCTCACCTGTTGATGAAGCCGTAACCGTTCCTCACGTTGAACCATTTCACTGTTCCCAAAACCTTCGTTGCTGCGGGAAAGGGGCAGAGGGGAAGGAGGGGAGGGAGCGGCGCGTCAGGGGCACGTGGCGGGGCGCGCGCACAAAGGCCCCGCGTGGCGGACATCTTGCGCCGCCCCGCCCCCACCCGGCACGCGGGGCNGGGGGGGAGAGGGAGGGGGGAGAAGGGAGCGCGCGCCACCCTCAGCCATGGCGGGGGAGGGGCAGGGGATCGGGGCTTCCCACCCACCCCGAGACCCCGGGGAGCCCTCACCGATGACCTTCTTGTCCCCGCCAGCGGGAGGCGCCGCCGAGGCCAGGCCGCTGCCCCCGTTCCCGGTCCCGCCGTTTGG
>VZTT01041176.1:4675-17960 GCA_013400855.1 Buphagus erythrorhynchus | reverse complement strand
GTGCACGGAGCGTGCCGGGGGGGGGGGGGCTGCTCCCTGCTCCGGGCTCGCTGAGCTCCGCTCTCCGCTCCCAATACCGATCGAACTGGCCACAATGGCGGCGCGCACCGGCTAGCCACCCCGCGCGCCCCGCCCGCGCGCGCCGCAATTCGCCACCCGGCCCGCCCGTTAAACGGAGAGCGACCCCATTGGCCTTCCCCCAGCCCGCCTCCGCCCCCCGCCCGAAGCCTATTGGCTGCCAAACCTGCCTTTCCTCCAGCGCGCGCGCCCATTGGCCGCTCCGCCCGCGGCTGCCAAGCTCGCTTTTCTCACCGGCCGACCCGGAGTCCCCGCCCCCGCCCCTGATTGGCCGTTCCGGCCGCCGCTCCCGCCCCCAACGGGCACGATCGGGGAAGTGCGCGCGACCATGTGGCGGCGGGTCCTGCCCGGTGCCGCCCGCGCGCTTCCGCTCGTGGGGAGAGCCAGGGCACAGCGGGCGCGCGCGGCTCCGGTCCCAGCGCTGCCCGCGCCTCGCCCCCCTCTGCGACTGCCAGGAAGGGCCCGGAAGCGTTAAATACCAGCGGGAAATGACGGATTTGGAGCCGTGTCAGAGCTCCCTAATCCACGTACTGACGTGCAGCGAGAGCACTGAGCTGACCCGCGGGGAATCAGCTTTTCCCTAAGCATCCCATCCTTCCCTTCCCGGAGGGTAGAAAGGCTCAGGCTGCTCACCCTGAGCCTTTCTACCCCCCAGGCTATCGGGAAAGCATTTCTGCTGGCTCCTTTACCCTGCTGGAGCCGTTCTCCAACCACCACCACTCAGCTCCTCTTTGCCTCCTTACCCTTATGTCTTCACCTTACAGCGGCCTGGAGATACACGACATTTCTTGCTGGATTCCCCAGAGGGAAGGTCCAGAGGAACCCCCTGTCTTTGTCCAACAAATTAATTTTCCCTAGGCACTTGAAAAATGTTGGTGGCCACAGATTCCTAGCCCTGCCTTGGCCATGTCATTTGTCTGACATAAGAGGAGGGAAAGGACATCAGCAACCACCCAGGTCTCTGGGAGATGACCCACCACTCCACCTTTTTTGCAACCAACACGTATCCCCTTAGGATCATCCCTTTCAGCATTGCACTCGAGTCACTGTCCAGTTCACCATCCCAGCTCCCCAGATTCCACCCTGGCCAGGTGAGGGAATCCAATGAGGCCAAGCTCAACCCACCACATCAACCCATTAGGAACACTGGTCTCATCCAGCTCTATTGGGAACTCTTCCACCTGATCTTCGACTCAGTTAATGAAGGGAAGGGCTTGAAAACAGTAACACAATCCCACAAAGATCTGCATCAGGATCATAACCTGGATAAAGAAGCTAGAATGATGTTAAAATTGGATTCTGCTTAGTGAATCACCTGAAAAATAATCTTACGATACAATGGGAATTAGGAAATACACCAAGCCATGACCAATGAGGGAGAAAATGGTGGAGAAAGCTTCAGCTCTGGGAGGAAATCTGTGGGGATCTCAGGGCCATGCACCTACAACTGAAACTGTGGGCCCCAACAATGTCTTTGGGGGAGTAGCACTGTGGGGTCCAGAGGCAACTCAGACCCTCAGGGCAATGCACGGGCCACCAGGAACACCAGCTGCAGCATCCACAGCTGGAGGAGGATGCTGGAGCTCAGAGGAGCTCCATCATAGCCTCTACAGGAGGACATTCCAGGATGTGCTGCATACAACACAGGAGTGACATCATCATGGGGTAATTCAACCAAAAATGTGGTCTTTGAGAACACTTTCAGCCAGCAGGTAATGAATAAGGAACAAAAGCTGGAACCCTGCACATTCCACATTGAAGGGGNATGAATAAGGAACAAAAGCTGGAAAGCTGGAACCCCGCACATTCCACGTTGAAGGGAAATATAATGGGATGTAATTAGCCATTGCAACAACAAAGAGGTAGTAATGGATTTGCCACTCTTAATTAATCTGGGGAAGCTCTGTAACTCCTATATGCAGGAAGTGAGACCAGCTAATGGCAATGATATAAATACATTAGACTGAAAAAGTGCTGCTAAGCGCGGACGAGAAATAAACTGGTTTCCCTGGTGAAAAAATGGTGAATTTGGGTACCAGCAGCCAGAAGTGCAAACCTCAGCACAGCACTGCCAGGCATAGCTCCCCGAGGCACCCGAGCCAGCCTGATGAGAATCTTCAACCCTCCTCTTACAGAAGAGGTTGCTCTCTGCAAAGTATTTGTGGGGCTGGGGAAGAAAGGACTGGGGTGTCTGTACTTCTTTTATCAGCTGATGTTCTGCAGGTATAAAGTGATATGCCTCAGGCTGGAGAGAAGTGAGTGTCCTCAGCTGCTGTGCAATCCTAGGAATGAGGACATAGGAATCCTGACAGCCAGAGCCTGCTGCCAGGATTTCAAAGAGCCACGAGAGAAAAGAGCACAGCCAAGCCTGTGGGAGCTTCCTCCCATGTCAGTGCTGGGCAAGGCCCAGCTCAGGCACAGAGTGCACCCTACAGCTGCTGCCCAGGGAGGGATGGGATCTCTCTGCATGGAATGAAGCACTTGCATGTGACACAACTGTGTCCCAACTTTAAACAGGTCCTTTAGCTTTAAACAGCTGGATGAGAAGCTCCTGCTGGAACCCAGCCCTGTGCAGGGTGCTGGCTTGTCCCCTGCCAGGTGGGTGAGCTCCCAGCCCTGTTCTGGGAGAAGAAGGGCATCCTCAGCTGCACTCTCATCACTACACGGGACAAGCAGCCCCAGTTTCATTCCTATAGTATCACCATTCTGTGTTTCCCAGGACAGGCCTGCTCCACCACATTTTAAGTACCCAGGTGAACCCCTCCTCCAACACCTGGCACGTAGCAGCTCGATGGCCTGGTGCTAGCATGTGCTAGGGGAGGGCTGAAAGACACCTGTTTACATCAGAACTCTCCTCAAAGCATAGCACTCACAGTAATGGAATCTGTGCTACACCAATTCCTCATGCCTCAGTAAGGCTATACCACAAAGGTTTTGGAGATTCCCAAGATGCTAAGAACCCTTCTGCCAGCCAGGCAGTCATAGTTACCTGCTGAGTGAAGAGCTGGTGCAGCAAAGCCCTGCCAAGCTCCTTTCACCCCTTCTTTCTCTCAATACCATTCAGTAAACTGAACCAGCCAGGGATAATGCATGTTGCTAAAGATGTTACAGCCCTTCTTACCTGGAAGAGAATCAATTCCCACAAATGTTAATTGATGTGCACTGTACATGTTTAAAAAAATTCTTTATTTACATTTCAAAATGTTAAAAAAAAAAAAAAAAGGATGCCCATTATTAAATAATTTCAGGAGAACCTCAAGAGCATGGATCTGGCCTGTGGAGAAGTCTGGGGCAGTGGGTGAGCTGGCTGGAATTGGAATTGCATGGAGCCAGCACAGGTCTAATCACCAGCAAAGGAACACTGAAAGGAAGAAGAAAGAGGTCTGAAATGCTGGATAGCCATTCCTAACAGATCCTACAAAGCCAGGCTGTGCAGTGACTCTGGGGGCCACACAGCAATTTTAACTGCATGCCAGTAGCTACACACAGCAGCTCTCATCATCCAGAGAACTCAGGAGCCCTCCTGGCTCTGCCTGCCAGGCAACCACATCGACTTCTGAAGTTAAAAGCAGCAGTGCCTGTTTCTCTCAGCTGATTTTCAAGGATTTGACAAGTAGCTGATGTGGCTGCCTGACATCAGGCAATGCAAAAGCTGTTCTCATCCCCAGTCAGATGAGAGACATGAGGGTGCAGCAAGGCTGTTCCTAAGACCTGGCAGGGAAATGAGTGAGGTGGCACCAGCCTTGTACCTATGAATGAGAGGCTTCCAGGCTCAAGCTGGGCATTGGCCAGAGATCCTGTACTCCAAACTAAAATGATAAGAAAGTCTGGGCCTGAGGACAACCCTAAAGGGAACCCAACCCTTCAGCACAGCTCTGCAAGAAAAGGGACAGCCTTGCTAGCAGGCTTTTTCAAAAGCCTGTAAATGCCACCAGAAGTACCAGGGCAATGGAAGAATGATTACATTCCCTGTTGTCACTTCATCAAATAGCAAAAGCTCCCAAGAGTCTGAAGTGCTGCAGGTCTCTAAGACTTTATTACAAAAGAGGGAACATTGTGGGCAGTTCCAGTTGCCTTTGGATATCATTTAATGGAAGGTCAAAAACTGTGAGTATGTGCTTTTGTCAGAGCTGCCTCCTGAAATTTGGAAAAAATCAGCACCCAAAAGGCTAATACAGCTGCAGCCCAACACACTGAAATCTAGACAGATTTGTTTAAATACCTGTGGTTTTTACAGTAAAGTGAGCAGACAAATGGAAACAGAATACTGTATGTTAGCCTGAGACTACTGGTTTAACCAAAATGAAGCCTGAATAACCGTAAAAAATGGAAACATCTCCCTTCAGATATGGACAGTGGTACTTTTTTCAGGTTAAGGTAAGACTATGTAGCATGGTAATTCCTTGGTCCTTCAGTGGTGTCAGTCCTACAGCTGTACTGAGCAAGGAGGCTCAAGTCCTCCCTTTCTCCTCTCCTTTTCTTGATCCCTGCCTGTCCCACCCATGGATACTCTGCTCTTTGTAGCTGTTGGAAAGTTCTCCAATCTGCAGGTCAAAGTGAGGCCTCCCACCAACCAGACTGCCTGGGTAATGCCAGATGGATTACTGCTGCAATTCCCTTTCATCCACTCTATAGAATCGAGGCTTCAAGGCAGCCTAACCCAATCCAAGAAAAAGCTCCCACAAACCCATCTCCCCTCAACTGCAGCTGCAAAATCTTATCCCTGCTGTGCTGCCTCTGGTGTTTGTGCAGCTTGGAGGGAAGCCAGTTTTGGGACTTCAGTTGGCAAAAAAGGAATGCTGTTAGAGAAGTACTTTCTGGTGTTCCACTAAGCTGAGACAGCTCTCTGCAGTTTCAAAGGAATGTGAAAATAAGTCAAGAGAAAAGTAAGAAGCAGAACAGCCCAGAGTTCAGGGCACTGTGCCTGTGAAGACTGAGACTTACCACATTGCTCCTTCATTGCTTCACATTTCCCCACACTGAGAAATCACAACTGGCAACTTGGGCTTGTTATTGGGACCCGTAGGCACATTCTGGGGACAAATAAATACAGAACATTAAAACTTATAAAAGCACAGCAAACCCAGGCAGTGACAGGTACTGGAAGACTGGCTAACAAATATCTCTGTAACATGAGGAACAGGGAATTCCAGACACATCTCTGAGGAACAGAAAAGCACCATTACACATTTGGCAACAGGCCCAACCATAAGCTGGTGAATTCTCTCTGTAAGCAGAGGTTTGGGACACAGACCAAGAGACAGGTCCTTTGAACTGGAGGGAAGGAACAGAGCAAAAACTGGAGAGCTCCTCATGAAGATACCTGAGGCTGCTCTGGCTTTGATACTAAAAGCAGCTGCCACAAGCAAAACCAACTTGTGTTCATACAGGAAAGAAAGAGACACTGGCAAAGCAACCCTCATTCTGAACCTCCTGATGTACTGGACTCAGCTGTTCTCTGAATCTCCAGTTTTCTTTATTCTGGTCTCACTGCACTGATACCAAAAGCCAAAGCAGGCTCACCACAACCCTCCAGCAGATTATACCATGCTGTACAACTCCTTCCATGTGACCTTTTCTCAAAGCTCAACAGCTCTGTGTTTTCCCTGCTTTCTAGATTAGAGGCCCTTATGTACATTATCCCACATGTGTCATGGAGTCAATGCTGGATGTCTCAGAGAACTTGCTGCTATTTGTTAAATCTGCTCATTATCCTGCCATGACACCCAGGCCTAATGCTGGCAGCAATTATCACCCAGACTGTATTTATCTTCAGCTCCTGGAAGCCCATCAGGAGATTAGTTTAATTTTTCTTATTAAACATGCTGATCATGGATCAGCAGAACTGATGATTTTGCATCCACTGAATAATCCCAGGCAATGGCAAAGAAGTGAGATGCTTTACACTCTTGTCTAAGCTGCTGATGGAACAACTTTTTAATTCAGCCTCCTGAACAAATGCAAAGCAAATAAAGCCAAGAACGCAATCCCAGCTCAGAGACCATCACAGTCACAAGATCCTAGCATTTCCAAAGCCAGCTCATATGACAGCCTGTGCTTCAACAGATTTCCTGCTACATTATAACGATGACAACCAGTTATCAACACTGGTATTCCCTGGTATCCTGTAAACAGACAGCAGGAGAGAACAGGACAACCCTACTGAATCCTGTACGTGACTTTCCAATGCAGACATTCACAGGGAAGTATCCATATTCAAACTTACTTCGATTTTTCTCATGACCAACAGCCCATCGACAATTTTACCTAGAATGAGAAAATTTATCCACTTCAATATGGCTATTTTTTATCTTTGTTCCCCCCCACTCATCACAGGTACATGCATTTTTGTCCTTCCTGAAAAGCCCAGTGCAGTGTGTAGCTATTGGGCACTTCAGGGTTTGTTACTGATCTCTAAACTCATAAAGGAAACGATCCCTCTTCAAACATTCTCCACACTCTGCAAAGATTAAGTGCCTTTTCCCATCACAGGGGTGGTGTGTGTAGAAATTTGGGGTTTGAGACCACCAGCTTAAGACTGGCTTGGAATTCCTACAGTTCAACCAGCAGTAAATGCAAGTTAGCAGATATGGTTTCACAGAATTACTGTCCAAAACTCTGCTGATAATGGAGAAGAAAGGAATCCTTCCATTCATCTGTGCCTTATGCACTGGCACAAGGACTTGTGTACAAATACAGTACACTGAACACTGATTTGGATTAAAGCTAACCTGTGAAAAAATGATTCAACAGTGATCCATCACAGTATCAGGGTGCCCAGATCCCTCAGATAGCACAAGCAAGGAGGGAAGAAGGAGCAGTCCATACCCAGAGCTGGTTGGGCACTGAACAGGCACCCCAAGGAATGATCACAGCCCCAAGGCTACCAGAGCTCCAGGAGAATTTTGACAATGTTCTCAGGCACAGAAGTTGGTCCTGATGACCCCTCTGCAGTTCAGAAGATTCTGATTCTCACTATTTATTTGAACAGCTGCCCTGCAGGGATGTCTGTGAGCTGGCACTCCAGGACTTTTACTGCAGGTACTCACCAAACACAACGTGTTTCCCATCCAACCAATCACACTTGGAGCACGTGATGAAGAACTGGCAGCCGTTGGTACTTGGACCACTGTTTGCCTGGGGGTTGAGAATGGCAAAATACAACAAGTACACAATCTCAGACTGGCCAAAACTGAAGGCAGACACATAAAGAAGAGGTGTTGTTCAAGACTATCATATTTTTAGCTTATTGCTAGACAAACCAAAGGAAACAAGATACATCTGCAGGAGAGCACCCTGTGCTGGGATGTAGCATGTCACCACCTCTGGTCACACCAGAATGTGCAAGAGCCACGTCACCAACTATTTATTACTTTCTACAAAGGTGTATTCAATACAAGGCTGTGCCAAAGTCCAGGCTCTGGAGCACACTCCTGAAAAAAGGCTGGAATTTTGGTGACAAGTATTTATTGGCTGCAGCATTACCCTGAGGAAAACTGAATGCCAGAAACCAGGGCAAGAGAAAAACCCAGCTGGTTTCTGGTTTTGGGGTGGTTTTCTCAGAATAAAAATTAAAAATTTTCAATGATCATGATGAGAAAAGTAACAGCTGTATTGGCACAGGAACTGTGGGATGCAGATGTGAAATTTTATTCACATCCAAGAACACAACCCAGAGCATTTGCACTCTGTTAAGAAAACATCTCTGCAACACTGGAGGCCACCTGTGATATTGATAACTAGGAGCTACTAAAGCAAGTTTCTGTCCTGATGAGTGAACTTGTCAAGTTTTGCAGCTGAAGGACTGCAAAGGACAGGGTCATTCTGGCTTTCTAGTTAATGTGAGACAGCTTCAAAAGGATTTAGCTGGGATCCATGGTTCCTGGGATCCATGGTTTGACCCAGTACAATGACTTCAGAGCCATGCCACTTTAACTCAAAGCTGGCAATGCTGGAGTGAATCCCTTGTCTCACACCACAGTACACTAGCTGCTTAGCTGTGCCATGACGCCTCTTTTTGAGCCATGTTTTCAACATGGATGAAAAACTAACCCAAATGATGAAATGTCCTAAGCAAGTGGTTTTAAGGGCAGAGCAGCTGAAAGAGCTGGGGAAGAAGCAGTTGTGGATAGGAACATTGAAGCACTGGCTCCATTTGCTTTCTATTCCAGAAGTCATGGTATTGTTCCTACCAGACAATGTGCAATGGTTGCAGTTTCTCCTACTATGTTGAATAGGAAGATATGTTTCAAAAGGTACCATGGTAACACTGCTGTGGCTTTGGAAGTCCCAAATCTCTGTTTCATCCTTGCCAAGGTCAGTGTTTGATAACAGTATCAGGAAAGAAGAAAACACCACCAACTCACCACTGTATGAAAGCCATAAGAATTAAGCTCTTCTGAAAGCAATCAAGCCAAGCCTGTCTCAGAGCTCCAACAGGCAGCAAAGAAAGGATGCTGCAGGATCAGGACAGTTGTGTTACTCTACATATTAACCCATAAGTAGCTGCTTGACTAGTAGTTACAAAGCAGACCTTATACCCAATGGCAGAGATTCTGTTGTCCAGAAAATACTGTATACACTTAGAAAAAGGGCACCAAAAGCTCTTTAGTCTGTAATGTCATTATTTTATACTCACCATAGAAAGCAGGCCAGGAGCAGAGTGTTTCAGCTTGAAGTTTTCATCTGCAAAAGGACCCCTATATATACTGGCTACTCCAGTGCCATCTCCCTGCATGAGAGAGGTACCCAGTCAGCCCACAGCATTTGTCCTGTAGCAACTGCTACAGAACAATTAAATTTAAAAATCAATTTAAAATCTCCAAGCAAGAGGAAAGGGCAAAATGGATGTCTTGTATTGCCATTTATTTACACCAGCAGTGAACACATTCAGTGTTTCATTTCTGAACAAGAACAGCAACTGGTTTCTAACTGCACAGTTCACCATTCATATGTTGGCAGAAGCCCATGGAGATGGTAAGTTTAAGTCCAAGCCTCCCAGAGTTAAGTGGAGGCTACAGATTGCTTGGTACAGACCCATCAGGACTTGGAAGGAAAAAGGGAGGAGACACAGAATTATGGGCTGGTGTGACAAAGAAAGAAGAAGTGGTTGCATGGCAAAAGTTGGCTTACAGTGGGTTTATGTATTTCACCTTATTTTCTGTGACTTTACCAGAAATAGGAAAGCAATCTCTCTGTCCTGCAAAAGGTTTCTAAAATAAAGATTTTCTAGTTTGTGCTGTACTTTCTACTAAGTCCAGACATCTTGTTCTTAACTAGAAGCCCAAGCACTCAGATCTCAGGACACCTACAATGAAAGCAGCAGGGGCTGTGACAGCTACAGGTTGTGGGCTCTGACAGCCCACAAGTTCAGAACTGTGCAGCAGCCTGGCAGGTGCCTCATGTCAGACACACTGACTTGAGAGACTGCTGAAAGGCCACCCTGCCCTTGGGTCCAGCCTTGCAGAGATGTTCCTGCATGATGACAAAAAGGCTGAGCAGGGACCCTTCAACAGGATCCTTAAATATGCTGCAGTGAGGAACCCTCCAGGGAAAGCTGTAGAAGCTATGCAAATGAGTATCCCTGGAATAGTCACTTATATTTACTATAGTGACAGTTAATTCCATTTCTTTGTTGAGCTTCCCTTTCTGTGTCACTTCAGACCCATTTCTTCTGCCTTGCTACAACTTGTTTCCCTTCATTGCCTTTCTGCCTAACATACATGATCTTTATTAGGCCAAACTTAATAGAGCAATAAGATATCAGTAATATACCACATGCAACTCCACGTCTTTTCCTCTACTTGCCCAGCCCTTGTTTGTTTTCCTCCTGTTCTCTATAGTTTACTTAAACTTTTGGCTCTGAGACAGAAACTTGCACCCTGTCTCAGGGGTCAGTGTGACTGTGCTTGCTCCCCAGGTGGCTTTGTAATAAATATAACATATAAATTCCAAATACTGGAGCAATCTGTAAAGCTTGTTGAGATGCAGTGGAAGTAATACAGCACACTGGGACATCTGAGCAGTGTCACAATTAGCAACTACCCCAGTCTGGTGTTGCTGAACTGCCTGCTGTGTGGTCATTTCTCTCAGATTCTTTCATACAACCAAGTTTCATACTAAAAAAGCTTTATTGCTTCCGTCATATTTTGAAACACTTCCAAAAATAAAATAATTTTACTGGGTCCTAGAACAGTGAAGAGATCTTGTGGCCCTTCAGCCTTACTGCTTATCCCCATGCCAAAGCATGACCACCATTGTGGGCGCAAAGTTTTTTCTTTTTTGGGACAATTTAGTAACAAAAGGCCACTTTTGATTTAAATGATGTCTTACATTACACACTGAGTACTGTACTTACGGTCTATCTACAGTGTGAATTGAAATTCACAGAGGTTTTTGTCTGGAGGAGGACAACAGAAAAAAAAAGGAAAACAGGGCAAAAAAACAAATATTCAAGTTTTGAAAGCTTCCAGAATATTTTGGGAAGAATGCATGTTCACTCAAGGCTCTAGATTTGTTTTTAAGTGGTCTGTTGAAGTAAGATGGCAGCAATGTTAAGAGGACACCTCCAGTTACTACTGATACCTCAAAAAATAAAAAGAGATCCCACAAATCAGCACAGACCCTATAACAGTAGCATGTTATACCATAAAGGAAAAGGACAAAAAGAGTACAGGAGTACATACATTTACGAAGTCACCTCCTTGGATCATGAAATCTTTTATTACCCTAAAGAAGTAAAACAACACTTAGTTCTCAGTGGCCAAAGGCCTCAAGAAGCTCAGTGTAAGGTGAAAAGGGGTTCTGCCTTGCTGTGCAACAGAAGTTAACAGTCTGTGAATGCTGCAGCCTAAAGTCTACAACAAATATTAATTAGTGGTTGATATGAGGTCATTTAGGACTCATTGCTTTTGACCAGGGATAGTGATTAGGTGACAGATGCCACATCTCCCATGGCACACCAGAAACAGGGGATTTCTCCCAGTGGGGAATGCAGCATCCCCAGGTTCCCCAAAGCCCCAAAATTACATTAGCCATGATCCACAAATGTCTCCAACACCACTAACAGCTCAAGGCAGGTCACAAAACCCCGTGTTGCTCAGGTTGCTATTTAGTGTCCAAACAACAGCAGATGGTTTACCTGTGGAAAGTGCTTCCTTTATAACCTATAGGGACACCATCTTTCCTGTAAGAAAGTGAAAATTAAAATTATTGCAACCTGATGGATATCCCAACACAAAATTCTCCCAGCAATTCAGAGTCCCCAAAGGGTTGCCCTATATATCAGCAGCTGCCTTGAAATACAACCAAGTGCTGCAGCCTCTCAGCTGCTGCTGTTGGAGGCAAAAAAAAAGCCTCAATGGGCTCTGCACAAGAAATGACTCTGTTCCCTGCAACATCCACACCATCATCACAGGATCCCACTGCAATGTGCAGCATGAGCAGGTGGGCTTTGCAGACAGGGCTTTTTAGAGCCACCTGGGCACACAAAAAGTCACATCAAAAAGGGAAACCTGTCATCTCTGTGAGTCTCCAAGCCCCTCACAATTCCCTCAGAACGGATTTCTTTTCCATTTTGTACTGGTACACCATGAAAAAGTTCAAGACAAACTCTTTCTACCTCACCCAGCCCTGTTTCTCCAGTGGGACACTTAAAAGACATTATAATCCACTTACCTGAATTCACCTGTACAAAACTGCCTGGCAAACAAAAAGAGAGCAGAGTGTTAGGTGCACATGAGCTCTGAGGGCTGCACCAACTGGTGCACAGGATTTTCTTGTTGTGTCAGAGATGTTCCCAGAGAAACAGGAACAGGAAAGAGCAGCTCCTTCCCTGTGCCATTTCAAACCATTTTCTGTGCTCTTTGTGGTGAGGAGGTCGAAGAGTTAACACCAAGGTTGTCAGACAGTGAATGTGGGGCAGGCACTGTGTCTGACAGAGGCCAGGGTATGTCCATCTCTCCAATGGAAGTGGGATTTGCATGGTGCATCCTCAGTTGATGGCAGGAGAATTGGGTGGCCAGGAGACCTCCACCATGGCACAAGGCACTGCCTACTCTAAATGCACAGAGAAAATCAGGAGGTTTCACAGAGGTTTCACAGAGGAAGCAGAGGAGGATCCCTTCCAGCCAGACAGGGTCCCCTGAGAGACCAGGGTGCCACACAGCATCTCTGAGAACAGAGACACACACAGAGCAGCTGAAGCAGTTTGGGACAGGTGACAGCGAATCACTTTGCCATCAAAAGCCACTCCTGCACCAGAAAACCTTTGCAGTTCCAGTCCAGGCTGAGCTGCAGGAACTGAGCTGCTCATTACCTGAAGTTCTCTGCTGTTTTGGGTACAACATCTGCGAACAGCTCGATCTTCATGCGGCCGACCTCCTGAGGAGACGGGGGCCAGGTGAGTGTTCCAGGCCCCCTCACACACAAGACTCACACACACGCCTGCCGCCCGACCCCGGCAGTCCCACAGAGCAGTGTCCTCGTTCACCCCCATTATTCCCATCCCTACAGGCCCCTCCTGACGCAGCCCACGGGCGCAGTGACCCCACAGCCCCGCTCTCCGCCTGCTCACACCGCCCCTCACAGCGCTTCCAGCGCAAGCCGCACGCCGAACGCCCGGCACCGCCCGTGCTCTCTCATCCCCACAGCACTCCGACACTCCCAGTTATCCCCGCAGTCCCTCCCCGTTTTTGGGCACCCCCACCTGCCCGCCGATGGTGACATCGAAGAAAACCACGGGGTTGTTGGGATTCGCCGCCAGCGCCGACATCGCGGGTGCCGCTGCAGGAAGCGGAAATGGCGGCGGGAGGCGGGCCGGGGCTGGGCGGGAGGAGGGGGCAGGTTCGCCGGGGTGCCTGAGGGCTGTGGGGGGTGTCCGGGCTGTGTCCATGTGTGACCGAGCTGTGTCCAGGCCGTGTCCTGGCTGTGTCCGGGTGTGTTCTGNTCCGGGCTGTGTCCGGGCTGTGTCTATGTGTGTCCGAGCTGTGTCCAGGCTGTGTCTGGGCTGTGTCTATGTTTGTCTGAGCTGTGTCCTGGTGTGTCCAAGCCGTGTCTGAGCCGTGTCCGGGCTGTGTCCGGGCTGTGTCCATGTGTGTCCAGGCTGTGTCCATGTGTGACCGAGCTGTGTCCGGGCTGTGTCCGAGCTGTGTCCATGTGTGTCCGAGCTGTGTCCAGGCTGTGTCCAGGCTGTGTCCGGGCTGTGTCC
>VZTT01041174.1:10044-22003 GCA_013400855.1 Buphagus erythrorhynchus | reverse complement strand
TATTTATTAGTTCTTTGAAGAAAAACTGCAGTAAATATTGTTGGAACCCTGAATGTTTTCACAAAACTGCATTGCTTCTACAGAGTTGTATTGGGTTTTTTTTCTGCACTGAATACACACCTATTTTAAGTAGCTATAAATCCTGACACTACTGGTAAACCCATGGGCCAAATGCCAAACTACAGTGTTGTGCTGAATCTTGAGGTGTATGACAGCAGTAGAGTCAACTGCTGGTTCTTGGACTCTTTTAATATATCACTTTTACAATTTTGTTTAAATGCAAAAAGATTCTAGCATCTATTTTCTTCTTACACTCTGTTTTACATCAAAGCTGCTTTAATGAGTGAAAAGCAAGGGTAAGATCAAGTAAGAGAGATTATATATCAGATATTCATTTTAGCTAGAAAGGGAGATTATATATCAGATGTTCATTTTAGCTCTGATCACAATTTCATCTTGTTGAAGCCAAAATTTCTGAAGAAGAGTCAGAAGAGAAATTGTGGAGCCAGCCCAAATAGCAGTGACCACTAATGACTGCTTAAGAAAAAAAAGGAGATTTAGATGAGAATTTTTTCCCTTGTATTTCAACTAATGGAATCTTAGGGACTTCCTGAATCAATTTCTTCTCCTAGCAATCTTTGACTATATCTTCTTTCATTATTTTTTCCAGTTACTTTTTGAATTTTGTTATATTTTGGTCTTTATAACATTCTCTAGCAATAGGCTTTACTTTTAAATTATGCATGGTGCAAAATACTACTTTATTCCTTTGTTTTAAACCTATGACTTGACCTCAGTTCTTATACTGAAATAGCAAATAATTTTTCTTTCTTCACTTTTTAAATAACATAATTTTTTTTCTAGGTATTAACAATAATACCTAGACCTAACACTACCAGTCATCTCTATTTCATGTAAAAAATTAAAAATTGCTTGGTCACTCTTTGAAAAGTATGGATATTGTCCCATATCACTGATGATCCTTCTTGCCCTTTTCTATATCTTTTTCAGGTTTTTGTTTTTGAGATTGGGAGACTAAAATCATAAACTGCTCTTGGTATAGCTCTGAATACAGAACTTTCTATTTACATGAGGATGTGATAAGGTTCTTTATTGCTATTTCTATTCCTTTCTTAACAATTTATAGTGCTTTATTTAGTTCTTCTTACTTGTAATGAGCAGCAAGCCAATGTTTGCACAGAACTGTACACAATAAAGTCAAGATGTATTTCCTGAGTAGTGAGAGCTGGTTTCTCGGCTAATTAGTTCATTGGTGCATGAGCATGAGCACATTTAGGATGTAGTTTATTTTTTTAGTGGTGAAACATATCAATGCTGAATTTAGTTATGTTTCACCTGCCTTTTATCATTCATTCACTCAGTATTGTAAGATCTCTCTGTAACTCTCTGCACCAATATTTTTAGTGCAAAATACTGCACTAAAAAAATGTAGGGGGTTAGTATTACCTAATTAGTATTACCAGCAGACTTTGTCACCTTACCAGACATTCTTTTGTATCTGATCTGCATCCATAATTCAAAGCCCAGATTCCCAAGCAGATCTCTGAGGAACTCTGTGACTTGTTCCAACCCTGCTGCTGTGGACAGGGACATCTTTAACTAGACCACATTGCTCCATCCAACCTGATCAGGGTTGGAGCATCCACAACTTCTTTGGACAACCTGTTCCAGTGTCTTACCACTCTCACAGTAAATAATTTCTTCCTAATACTTAATCTAAACCTGCCCTCTTTCAGTTTCAAGCAAATGCCCCTTGTTCTGTCACTGATGGAATGGGGTTGCAACTGGGACCTGACCCACCAGTTTCAGCAAGAACTCAGGGGCAACCAGTGTCATAATAACAGGGGAGAAAATTAGAGGTGAATGTGCCCATACATCCTCCAACATTCAGTCTTCTGACTTTTCAGACAGATATTATGCAAGGCTCATTTTCATTCAAAATACCTTCTGTTCCTGAGGGAGGATGGCCCTGTCCATGCTGCCTATAGAGAGACACCCTGGCCCAGCCTGTGGCTTATTTCTAGTTGTGCACTTGCTGACCTGGGCCAAACCTGTGCCAGAGAATGCCCTGGCACTGGATCAGTACCACTGATTATGGTCAGCTCTGGAACTTGTGCTTTGGCCCTGTGCAATTTGCTGAAAGTTCTGTACACATATAATGGCAGCCCAGTGCTACCATAACAGCCTTTACCATTTTTTGATGTTGTTGTAGGAAGATGAGCAGTTTCCTTGGCAAAACTTAGTTTTAGATTGTTTCTCAGCATGTCAACTGTGACATTTGTCATCAAAGAAAGAGTTCAAGTTCTTAGTTTTGGATCAAAGATTTTATGTAGTTTGTCAGGGTGCTAATAAATTGCTTAGAATTCTGGTTGCTGGCTGATATCTGTCACTCTGTTAGCAGCGTCTGACATAAACATATGACTCAGTCAGCATCTGAGTACATGATGTTATTTAGAAAATATTTCCTTAAAAGCATTTCTGCAGCATGCTTTTGGAAGAGGTTTCTTACAAAAGGAGAGTAGCTTATCCTTGATGATTTCAGGTATCACAATGGGCTTTTAATTGCATGGTTACATGGTGTGGAGGAGTGCCAGTATATCCACATATCCTTTGTCTATGTAGTAATAACAATGGTACCTTTCTTTTTAAATTTATATTTACCTTTATGTTGAAACCCAGACATGCTACGGATGCTTTTCAGAAATGTTGATAGAAAAATAAGTATCTTTTGGTCAATCCTACAAAGATATAGTCATTAACTATGGACTATAAATTCATCAAATAAGCACTGCATCTTTGAAAAAGTTGATCTTTGTAATGAAAACGTTTTTGATGCAGCTTGACAGTTACTACTCTTTAAAAAAACATTAGTATCACTGCATGGCTGATATTTTTGCTTTCAGTTGAATGTTTTTCTTACTTGATGAGACAAATGAAAGGGCCCCAATCTGTGGAGAGGAGGGAGAGTAGAAAACACAAATCTAAGGGAAGATATTTTGCTCCCTGGGCCCTGCTCTACCCAGGTGTTCTCCTGCCTGCCTCTGCTGCCTTTACCTCAGACCCAGGGCTGTGCTCTGTCCTTTCCCAGGGCAGAAGCAGAGCACAAAACACCCTCTGCCCCTCCCCTCCAATGGACATTCCTCTTGCCTTGTCCTTGCTGGATGCCTGCAGATCTTGTTTTAAGGTGGTCCATGACTCAGTTTACATGCTACATCCAGCAATCTCAGCTGCATAATTTTAAGCTTACTTTCATAGCATCTTCTCTTTTCCCAGACTGACTGATGAAGTGTATTGCTCTTATAAATAGACAGCATGGTGTTATTAGTATACATATTTATTTTATAAATAAATCTAATAGTGAATCAAGTTTCTTCTCTGCATTTTTATACCTGGCTGGATACTGAGGATGGGGAGCTGTGACAACACTTATTTCTCAGTCCCAGCTGGACAAGCTGCCCCTCTGTGCTGCAACCACAGAACAGCAACAGCAGTCCTGTTGTTACCTACATAAATTGTGAGAGACCATTTATTTTCTATGTCATAACAGAGGAGAATACAACTGACTCATTTAAAAGTTTAAATTCAATCACATATCTCCAAAGACTTGATTACTTTTAAAATTCCAGTGAGAAAGTACACTTTTTCTTCCTTTTTTGGCTCACTGAATGTCTATTTTAGAATTATCCCTTAGCATCCATTTAGAGTTTATGCCACAATCCATCTTGCCAGATTTTACTGCAAGAATTAAAAAGAAATCACAGATATACTAAATTGAGAAGTTAATAGTCAAATATTTTTGGTTGACTGGTTGCTAACCAAGGAATTTTTTCTTTATTAAATAATCCAATGTGTCTGAAATGATGGGTATCTGTGCTGATCAGATGCTCTAAAATTGTACTTTTCCAACTGAACCCTTAAAGATACTGTCACTGTGTCACCGAGGTGAGTGGCTCTAGTGCTGGCATGATTGGCAGTGGAGCACTGCAGTGGGATGCACAGAGGAGCTTCCCGAGCCAGGGGAACCTCAGAGGGAGCTGGAGAGGAAAACTGGCTGGATGGCCAAGCTCAGAGATTGGTGGTGAATGGAGTTAAATCTGGCTGGTGGCCCATCACAAGGTGTGTCCCCAAGGATCAGTATTGAAGCCTGTTCTGCTTAGTGTCTTTATTGATGATCTGTATGAGAGGATTTAACACACCCTCAGTCAGTTTGCAAGCTGAGTGTTGATCTTTTGGGTAGGAGGATTCTGTGCAGAGGGATCTGGACAGGCTGGGTGGTTCAACAAGGCCAAGTGCTGGATCCTGCCCTTCAGCCACAACCCCAGGAAGTGCCCAGGCTATGGGAGGAGTGGCTGGAAAGCTGCCCAGTGCAAAAGGACCTGGGTGTGCTGGTCAGCAGCAGCAGAGCATGAGCCAGCAGTGAGCCCAGGTGGCCAAGAAGGCCAGTGACATCCTGGCCTGTGTCAGCAATAGTGTGGCCAGCAGGAGCAGGGCAGGGATTGTCCCCCTGTGCTCAGCACTGCTGAGGCCACACCTCGAGTGCTGTGTCCAGTTCTGGGCCCTCCCTGTGAGAAAGACACTGAGGGGCTGGAGCGAGTCCAGGGAAGGGCAATGGAGCTGGGGAAGGGTCTGGAGCACAAGTCCTGTGAGGAGCAGCTGAGGGAGCTGGGGGGGTTTATCCTGGAGAAAAGAAGGCTCAGGGGAGACCTCATCACTCTCTACAAGAGCCTGAAAGGAGGTTGTAGCGAGGTAGTGATAGGACAAGAGGAAATGGCATCAAGTCATGTCGGGGAAGGTTTATACTGGACATTAAGAAAAATTTCTTCAGGCTGCACAGGGAAGTGGTTGAATCACAATCCCTGGAGGAATTTAAAAGATGTGTAGATGTGGCTCTTAGTGATATAATTCACTGGTGGACTTGGCAGTGGTAGGTCATTGGTGGGACTCTGTTATCTTAGTGGTCTTTTCCTATCCAAATAATTCTATTCTACATTTGTATCATTTACAGTACCTGAAATCAATAATATGTCTCCACTTTTGGTACTCTGTCTTAAAATTTCCACTCATTGGACATAATATTCTGCAGATATTTAAGAGATGTGTAGATGGGGTGCTCAGGTACATGGTTTAGTTGTGAGCTTGGCAGTACTAGGTTTTTGGTTGGACTCAATGATTGCAAGGCTCTTTTCCAACCTATGTGTGATTCAGTGACTCTATGACTATAGAATGCAGCATGAAATTACTGGTATTATTCCCCAGTAAGATTTTTCCTAACATGCTTCTGCCTGGGTGTAAGTTAACAGCATCATGGATTATCCTTCCTTGTTTCACAGTTACTGTTTTGAGGAGCCCATTGTGAAAGCAGATGTGTGGCTGTGCATAAAAGTGTGACTTGAACTTATTAAGCTGCAGCTGAGCAGCCAGAAAAAAATAATAGCCAGCAAAACCCACAAACTGTGGTCTGACAGCTCAGTAGCTATTTTTGTCAGTAATAAACACATGGCATTGATGAAGTTCTGTGCCTAAAAGCATCTCTTGGCACTTTTGCCCACAATCTGTATTAGAAGTAGTCCAGGCAGCATGACACCTGAATAATTTTGGTGGTGAAACATATAATTAAGAAAATAGTTTAAAATACAGTCAGTACAGCCCCTCCAGAATTTACTTGTCTAACAAATATTCTGTAAATGGTAAGGTATTTTATGTGATTCTTCTTCCATCTCTTTTCTCCTGGGTGTGCTGTGGGTCAAGACAAAACCTGGTGTCATTCGTCCTGTGCTGGTGAAAGGAAAGAGTGCACAGCAAAAGGAGGAGCCCTATCAACCTAATCCTTTTAAAAAGTACCTTGAAGAAATCAGTGATCAAAATATTGAGCAGGTGAGTAGCTCCCACTCTGAAGGATTTTGTAACCTCAGCTAATTTCCGTAAAGATGAAGGAATAAACATAGATCCTTGTTTTGTCCTGAGATGGGCAGCTGGCTTTCCACAGGACCATTTTTTTCTGGTCAGGTAAAAACCTATATGTTGAGGAGAGGACCTTTTCATGAAGTCTGTAAGAAACATTGTAAAAAAGAGGATTGAAGTCCTCTGCTTCCCTGTGAAACAGATGTCTAGATCATATCTACTAGAAAGTGCTTCCTTCATCTGGGGCCCAGACCTGAATCCTGTCTGAAGAGAAATGACAGCAAGGCCTGAGCAAGGTTCACAACTTCCTCTCCAAGGCAGAGAAGCCCCAGTGTGTTCCTGTTTCACTTCCAGTGCGTTCCTGTTTCACTTCCAGTGCACAGCTCCCCAGGTCCGTGTCTCCCCCAGCTCTGTATCCACGTCCCTCCACAGACTGAGGGAACAGTTCTACCACATGTGATGGTGGGGCAGCAGAGATGCTGTCTCCTCCCACAGCCCTCTGCATGAAGCCATAGGATCACTTGGCAAAAACACATCTTGAGCTGTGCTGACCTGTATGAGGCATTATGTCAAAGAAACTCCAGATAAATGGCTGAGACAGCCTTTCCACATGCATTTGTGTTTGTGTACATTATTGAGAAAAAACCTTAAATATGATAAAGAATCTGAATGTCTCTGTAAGGTTTGTACAGGGACATTGTACATACTATCCAGTACGTTCCAAATCTTCCACCTAGAGGGAAGTAAAGCAAAGATGTCTGACAATACTCCTCTTGTCAGACACGATGTGAATAAAGTACCTTACTAATTGAATTTCTCTTACTCCTGTGCCTCCCTACTCACACTGGACATTATAGCAATGGCAGCCCTCTCTTCTTCCTTTTAAAACAGAATTTAATTAAGAATTTAATTTTAGCTCTTTCCATTCCTTTCCACAGCTCTGACTTGATGTAGAAAAATCCAAGAACTCCTCAAGAGTACTGCAGCAGTACATAGGAAAATATTTGGGGTATGAGTGGATTCCAGCAAAACATATGGGTGGCATCAGAAGTTTTCCATAGAATGTAGAATTATATAAAATATAAGAAAAAAATGAACAAAAATAGTGATTTACAATTTGACTTTGAACTTTTGAGGTTGAAAGTGAATAGTTGAGTTCAGTGACTACAGGTGACTTGATAGTGCATTATTCATGCTTTAACTTCCTGAAAGCCTTCTGATGCAAAGGTACTGTGCTGCCATCTTCCTGGGATGAAAGAGCAGGAAAGACATCTGGACTTGTTGCTAGAGAGCTTTTGCCCTAGGCCACCTCAGCAGAGCCTACCTGCAAAGGGGCAGTTCAGACCACCCTTTCATCAGGGCTGGACACTGATTATGCTGGCTATAGCTTTACAGATGAAAGGATTAGGTAATCACCAAACTTCATCTTTTCAGACAAATACAAAGCTGGGGTTATTACCAGAGCTTGAAGCATTATGACATTTGAAACTAACTGTGGAAACCAAGCAACTTACACTTTATAAATTACTTGTGGCACATATTACTGAAATACTGACAGCATAATGAGTCCAACGTTGTTGTTATTACAACAGAAGGCAAAATTATTTTATATAAAAGCTACACAATAAAATGAACAAAAAAAATACTGCACTGTCTTTAATAGATATAAAAGTGAATGTCACAATTAACAGGTTCAGTTTTGCTTCTTTTATTTAAATGAATTATGTTGTACGCTTTATAGTACTCATAAATTTGTATTTTATAAATTGGTACTAAGATAAGTAATGTTACAAGTTGCTGTCAAGTGCTTGTTATTTTAGAAGATCTTTATTAAGACATATTTGTTATGAAAAAAGAAGTAGTGACTTGTATTCAGATGGATTCACTTAATAGAAACTGGTTTTGTTTGTGTGAGAAATGGCTATATGATTCCCATCGTGGTCTCATAGAACAATTAATAGTATAATAATATACAATCTAGGGAGAACACTAAAATGCTGAACAAGACAGCATATGCTCTTAATTTCAGCTCCTGCCTCCCTGAGTAGGTTCTTGGTGCTGATATTATATCCCTTGTGAGTGGGGGAGACTTGGATGCCCAGGTGAGGATGTGCACAATCTTACAGCACCTGTGAAACTCTCCTGAGGGGTTTTAGTGCCTGTAGGAGGGCTGCAGCACTGACTGTGGAACTGGGCTTGGTGCCAAGACAACAGCTTGAAAATTGCTCTGGTTGTCTCTAACAATGGGTTTTTTAGCCTGTAAAGACTAATGACTCATTCTCCCCCTTCACCAGCTCTCAGTAAAAGCATTTTTGGCTGCATGGCGGCTGATTTCCAAAGAGGGGGAGTTCTTCCTACCAATATTCCCCCCAAACTGGATAAATTTACTGCTTTCATAGGATATAAGAGCTGGGAATTAAAACTAGGAGTCTGGGAGCTAGGCATTCTGCTCTCTGTAAAAGAGCCAGTGCTAATCTGTTCTCAGATAAGAACTTAGCAGGCATTGACTGTGACTGTGGGCCAAAGTGCTCATACTGTTACAGATTTTCCCTGTTTTTCTTTGAAGATTTTCCCAGTCATGCTGGGAGGTTCAGCTCTTACATTCCTACTCTCTCCCTCTCTCTGAGTTTTCTTTTCCTTTCTTTCTAACACCATTACCAAAGACAACAACCTCTCTAGGTAACGTTGCTGCCTCTCCTTCATGTAGCCCATCTTGAAAGGACAGAGCCTTTCAGACTGCATCTTTGAGGATGTTAGAGAGTAGATGAGATCCCAGATGCTCTCAGCTTTATTAATTTATCTCTTTTGATTTTTCTTAGACCTCTGCAGTACCTCCCTGCCCTGCCAAACCTCTCAGTGTGACACTGAGCATTGGTGACTATGTGGGTGATATTCAGTTTGAGACATAATGATGCAGCCAGCTGTAACTGCTGCCCTTCAGCTTCACATCCCTCTGTTGAACACACTGTGTTTTCTGCACTCCAGAGAGTAGCTTGTTTACTCTTCATTTCATTAAGAAATGTTGCTATGTGGAAAAGTCCATTGCCTTTAAAAATAAATAGTAGTTTCTCCTTTAACAGGTAGATGATCTCATGCAGATACTCCAAAGTAATTAACAGAGGAAAAAATATCTAAATTAGCAAAGATCATCTGGAAAGGATGTAGTTCAGCTTACAGATATCTTTCATCATCTGTGTATCTGTGTTCTGGGTACAGTGTGTATAGATTTACACTCATGTGCCAATAAAATTTATAAACCAAGGAAAAACTCCAATTTATTTTGGATTTTTTTTCATGTTAGCCTATGCTGCCACTTTTTTTCCCCCCCTCCTGAGGGCCTATGCAACTGGTATTACTGTTACCTAGTGGATATCCACACCTCAAACACTTTTTACAGACAGAGTGTAATATTTTTGAGGTTCCAATACAAAAGTATTAAGAGTCCCTCATTTTTATATGCCTTTACTGGAGATTGTATTGTTCCCATCATAAGAAATAATTTTTTCCTCTTAGTACATTTCAGTAGCATCCCAGGAATTTTCTAAGTATGTTCCACTTCAAAAAAGGACCATGAAATACACTGGAACTGGATATAACTCTGTAGCAGTGTTGATATGTCAGCTTTATGAAGATTTTAATTTTAAATTGTGGAAACAAAATTTTTTTTGGAGGAAGATTAAGCATTTTGTTACATAATTATATAAAGTGACTCATAACGAATGTTAGACAATCCATGTGCTTGCAAATATTTATTAGCAAGAATGTTTACAGACCCCTTTGTCATTTAAAACATAAATTACTTTGGACAATGGAAGAAGAAAGATAAGGATGAACTGAAGAGATGTTAGCTACAGTTGGTGTGAACCTGTGTGACCAATTTGCAGAGGTTTCTCATTAACAGAAGCAGGACTGGTGCCTTTGAAGAGGCATGGCAGGAGGCACGGCTGGTGTGAAGTGGCTGGGCTGCTGCTCTGCTGCTTGCTCATGCTCACTCTTTTGGTGGGCGATGCCTCAGCTTTTGCTGGAACTAATCACAGCTCTTGTCACAAATTTTCTGGTTCTTTGGCTCAAAGGCACAGCATAGTGGAGTTCCTGGTCTAGACAGCCAGCCAGCTGAGTGAGAATCCAGGATGTATTGTGTCAACAGCTTTGACAAAATCTAAGTGCAAGATGTATGCCAAAACCTGGGTATGCCTCCTTGACTCTATCCCAAATCTTTTGAAAACCTCTTTTAAAAAAGGATTTTATCCTTTTAGGTGCAAAAGGAGCTTACATATTGGGTTTTCTTAACCAGAAACACTAATGACTACTGACAGCTTAGAGCAGCAAAAAATACTGTGTATTCACATTCACTGGTTTAACACTTAAATGTCTCAGAAGTCTTGTTGGAGTCTTGCTAAAAACCTTGGTGTACTCCTGCTCATATACAGATACAGCCATCTTTTGTACCTTTCAGGCACTGTTTTTGCATTGGTTTTGTTCCTGTTTCATTAAATCTCCCAAACATGATCATTTTATCCTAGCACAGGATCCTTCAGGGATTTCCTTTTCTGTTGCTTGAGCACCAGTTGCGCTGCAGGAGGGAGATGCACTGGGCCCAGTCAAAGTATAACTGGTTTAACAGGACATCTACTGCAGGTTTTTGTGTGTGCACTTGCATGCCAATGAAAGTGCCTAGTGTAGATCAATTGTATTGATCAGTAGCTTTCCTGGTTAACCATCAAGACCTAAGAGACATAAAAAGGTGCAAGACAAGCACTTTGCTTTCTGCTCAAACTTCTTTTTTTGCACCCATTAATTTATTTCTGTTTACTTTTCTTTTTTTTCCATAGAAGATTGGTCTCCTACACCCTCTGTATCCAACTAAACTGATCCCTCCAGCTAAGTTCCATTTGTGTCCTCCATCCATCTCCCCCACAGACTGTCCAAATCCTAGACCTTTCTCTTCCACTGTGTGTGATGTTCATGAGAATCCTTATAGCCCTTATAGACACATCTTTTTGTACAATAAAGTGAACATCAAGTATAGTGTGATTCAAGATCTTTGTAGGCTGTTATCCTTTTAAATTTTGGCAGAAATCAGCTGAGTCATGAGGATTCAGTGCTGGCAAATGCTGTGGGAGATGTATCTCAGATGAGCCTTAGGGTCCAATTTCCCTGGAGATATTACAGCTTTTCCTTTCCTTGACACAGCTCATGTTGGGTCTTGCTTTCTCTAGACCAGCTAGGACAGGCTCCCACCACTCTTCATTCAAACTATTTCTTCTCTAAAGCAGGAATAACCAATTTCATCCCTCATGCTCAGATTAGTTTTAACATTTACTCACTCTAAAGTAATAGGGTATTTCTTTTTTTCTTGGTGATTGAGCAAAGGGAGACTAATCTGAGAGAAATACAGACTTTTCCAGTGGCTCTATCTGTCATCCTGACAAGCAGTTTTCTCTTGCCAGTACAAAGTGAATGATGTTATTGCTGACATTTTTGTCTTTCAAACAGCATTGGAGACGTTGGACAAAAATCTCTGTAGTCCAAGGTGTGTGGGTAACAGGGCTGGCTAATGAGCTTTGTAAGGTGAAAATTGTGTCCTATGCCTTACCTGGTCTTTTTGATGAGCAGCTGACACAAGCTATTTACAGTATCTCAAGAGAGCCCCTGCCCAAGAAAAGCATCAGTTGTGGAAGTTCATAAAAGGTGCTCTTTGGAATCTCTCAGACACATCCCTTCTATTTCCTCTTTTTCTAGCAGAGAATCTGGCTGCAAATGATCAAATCTTGTTTCTAGAAGTGACTATCCCACTCTGAGATGTAGAGTGTACTTTGTTTGGGATGCAAGAGGTTAAAATGTAAGCACTGGGTGCTGTTTCTTTAGGCTATGCCATGGTTTCCTCTTCAGGGGAAGTATCAGGGTGAAATGTGTGTCACTAGCTTCAGGCACACTTGACAGGGAGTCAAGACTGCTTTGGAAAAATGTATCATTTCTGCAAAGAATACATGTTGACCAGCTGTCAGACTCTAAAGAAATACCTGAAAATGCCTTT
>VZTT01041173.1:5275-47562 GCA_013400855.1 Buphagus erythrorhynchus | reverse complement strand
GAGCCCCCAGCGGGAGCCTCTGGGGCACGGCGGGTCCCCCCAAAGCCAGCTGGGGCCGGGAGCCGCGCGCGGAGCGGAGGAGCCCAGCGCGCCCCGGTGGTGCGCGGGACCAGGGCGCCCCCGCGCGGCCGCGCAGAGCCGCAGGTCTCGCTGCGTTTCGGGCTCGGCTCCTCAAATGCCCATAATTAATTATGTAATGTCACTTTGAAACGCGCTTTGCGCATCTTCCTACAAGACGCAGCCCCCACAAACATCCACATCCCAAACCCGCTGCTATTTACGGCACCCCGATCCAGACAAACACGATAAAGCAAGAGAGAATGCGTGTCCTTGATAAATGCTGCCACTGTGACAAAGTGTGTAAAAACCCTCCTGCTCAAAGGATGACATTTTTATCTGTTCGTCTACACGGATTCTGAATTTTGCTTTCTATTCTTGCCACATTCTCGCTGTTTGTAGGACATATGTGAAAAGGTATGAGTAGAAGCCTAAAGAGAGTAAATTCAAAACTTCTCACAAAAGGTATTTTCACATCAAAAGCTATTGTCAGGACAGATCTTACACAGTCCTTAACTACAGACTAAAAAAAAATATATACATCTTTTCCCCAGTAATGTTCATTACAAGATACAGCTTCCAACTATTATCAGCTTCAATACCTGGATTTCCAGAGGTAAGTTCAAGATGACAAATTGTCTTTTTACTATGAGGACAAACTTTGCAGCAGGGCCTGTTGCAATAGGACAAGGGGGAATGTTTTTTAACTGACATAGGGATGATAGAGGAAAGAGATTTCCTGCTTCAAAACTATAATGCCTTACAGGACATCCCTTTGTCTTTCTATACTGCAGTATATGCATTACTTAGTGTCAATAAAAATGTATCATAACTATTAGGCATGAATTAAATACTTGAAAAATCATCTATTTTACTTTGCACTTCTGCTCACAGGATCAAGCAGCTTTGGTTTATACTAAAAGACAAAGTACTTAACAAGGCGTCCTAACTCCCACTAGTTGAATTATCTTTCTTATATTGAAGCCCAGCTATGACACAGCTCTCAGCTTTTTCATAGCTTCTTTCCATGAAATCATGAACACACAGCAAAAGTTGTCTAATAAAACCAGACCTAATTCTCTCAAAGTAATTCCAATTTATTTGGAAATAACACCTCAGCATCTCATTTGTCCTCCACTGTCAGCTCAGAAACTGGTATTTTTACTGCACAACTGATGCCTTGCTCAGGTGTTATTTTAGAGATCAAACCTAACTCTGCTATTTGGGTGTATTTTTAGGCTACATTTTTAAGAGCTGACAATACAAAACTGACAGTAAACATAGTAAATAGGTCCCTGAATGTGAGACAAGGCAGGACTGATTCAAAGCACCCAGTTTTAAGTCTCATGTGTTCAATCAATACACTTCTTTATAAAAAATTATCTTTTTTCTTACATCTATATGTAGTCCCAATCTTAGGATACCATGGACTACTGCAGGCCTCTTAAACAAGACTTTTGGCTGGCGACCATGTAGTGCCTACTCAAAACCAGGGTGTTTATTTTATTCCCTGTTAGTTCCTCTAAGATCATGCACAGAAGACTTGTGTCTTCACAAGGATCACTGCAAGAATGGGAATGGAGCAAAAAAAGGCAACAGAGTTGGCCTCTCTCACCAAAAACCCTTCATGCTTAGTTTTGTGATACCTCTTTGCAAAAGCTTTCTCTAAAACTCATCCTGTTCTATCTCCTAGAATTCATTTCAACCACAAAAGCAAGGCTAAATTAGCACAGAGAATTGCTACACAGATGGCAAATAGGAACTTGACATTATTTAGGAAAAATGCAGCTGTGCAAGCACTCAGAACTCCTACAAACCACTTCTGTTCCTTCCCTTTATCACACTTCTCCCATACTCCCACACAGTTTGTTATTCCTGCCATTCCACGTAATTTAACAACACCAAAAATTATCTGGTTTAACAAGCAGTGTCTGTTTTCCCACTTTCCTCAGACAGTGTTTTCTCATTGCAGTATTTATTTATAAAAGAAAAAATTTTGCCAGATAAATCCTTCTCTCCTTCTGCTGCAAAGGTATCACCAGACTTTTCCACAGGGGGAAAAAAAACATCAGAACAAAAGCACCCCCAAATGTGGAAAGGATTTTCCTTACTGAAGATTTAAACCTCAAACTCCAAGATGTTGAACCCAATAAAGACAAGAAGTCATACATCAAAACACCCATAAAAACAACTTAACATTCCTTGATTTATAAGGCACAATAAATATTCCACCTTTTTTTTTTTTTTGGCGCATATGTTCCAACTGGAGCTATCAGGAATCCCAAGTTATTTTCACACATTAAAAGTCAACTTTCTACAGACAGATTTTTCTCATAATAATTTCTCTCTAAAATTAGTGTTAAAGTAGAAAGCACCAGAAGACTTCCAGGAACATAAACAAAACAGATAAAACACTTAACAGTGGAAGTTCCATAGTAAACAAAAAGATGGGACTCTGGAAACTCCATTTTCCTTCATGTAAAAGGTTCAGATATGAGCTTTCCTAGCTCTGATGGACTACAGGGTTTTAAAATTTGAATTTAAAGTACACCAGAATTAATTAGAAATAAAAAGCCTTCACATTCTCTGATACACAGAAAGCAACTGGATAAATAGCAAACCTATTTAAAAAATAAACACTTGGTTTAAGGAGCTACAGCAGTCAAAGCAAAGGTAAAATCCCCATAGACTTCATCTGTACCAAAGACTCCAAATCAATACTTTTTAAAGTAACCAATACTGAGATTGACCTGTTACTGTTCAAGCCACAAAGTTCAGTGAATTTCTAGGAAATAATACTCACATATATGGTACTGAGGAGCATAAACATCCCTTACCTCGAGGTCCCATATAAGCTTATTTTACTCACATGAAGCAAAGAAGACTCAAGAATTTCCAACAGGAAAAAAAAAACAGCAACACAACTGGCCTTAACAGAACCCTCAAAGAAGCTGCTTGATTGGTGTAACCAACCCCTCAGAGCAGTACCAGAAAGAGAGAAGCCCCTTCCAAATCTTTTTTAAAGCAATTGGGGGAGGGAGTGTTAATGAGCCCAAAGACTCAACAGCTGGCTGGGCTTCCATGGATGTTGCTGGAAATTTCCTTCTCAAGCTGCTGTCTCTCTTTTTGAACATGTGATAATGGCATTTTCCTTATGTAGCTACTTCATTAAACTGCATTTTATCTGCAAGATTCAGATCTATTGTTGTTAATAAACAAAGATAGCTGCTGTCTGATACCTGAAAATCAGTGTGAGCCCAGACAGCAGGAGATGTGGGGGGAGGAGAGATGAAGCATGACTAGAGCAGAATCACATATCAAGTCTAAATTAAATGAAAAAAAAAGAAAAAAAAAAGTGTTAGGAGAATTCATTTTGCATATTTTCAAAACACCACTGATGGAGAGAAAATGTTCATCTGGTGTGTTTTCTACCATGCAGCAAAATCCCCATCCAGCCTTCAAATTATTGTCTAACTGGAGTTGCTGGTCCAGTATTTGGAGTGACCAAATACTTCCTGCTGACCTCACCACTGCCACGTTCCTGTATTTTCCCAGCTGGAGAGAAATTTTATCCAATGTATAATAACTCAAATTCTTCCCCCATTCTTTTTGTGCAAAATGGCCTTTGCCAAGGTTACAATACTTACCTTTCAGAATGTCTTGATTGGTAATTTAGGTAAATCTACTTGATAGCACTAATTAAAATTTAAAAAGAGAACATAGAATCTCATGAATGTAGAATTTTAGGAATAATACTGTCCCTTGTGTACACTTTTCAGATGGTTAGAAGTCACTGAAATCAGAGAGTGTGCTGACAAATCTTTAGGCTGTTAATAATAAATGGACACCTCACCTTCTTCCTGCCTTGGTTTTATCTGTGATTTAGCATAGCCTAAAACTACATTTTGCTATTAACAATTCCTATCAAGAGAAACACTCTTGCTTAACAAAGCTTGCCTCATTTTTTCCTACTCTACTATTTAGTCTAATAAAAGACATTTCTTGTCCTTACATAACTTGCCTCACTCGTATCCTTAGGCTGTCAATTAAAACATAATTTCTATTTAAATAAGATCAGGAACTTAAATTTGCTTAGCATAAGAAATCAGCCCAGATCAGCTTTACTGTTATTTATAATGACAGATAAGGCAGAGCTTCTCAAAATTAATACTGTCAAGAAAGAAGGGGTCATGTCTATCATGACTAATAGTGACTGTTAAGCAAGACCATTTAAAAAACTTTAATTGCTGAAGATTTTATATTACAGCCTGCTTCTGACACACATTTTCAGGTATGAAAAGCATAAGAAGTACCAAGAATCTATTAAGAATATGTTTTCTACACTCAAGAGCTGCCTTTTGTAGTGGATATAATTGGAGTGATAAGGAACTTGGAGTGAAATCTCCATGCACAAGTGAATCAGATGCCCAAAATGAACAAATAAGTGGTTTTCTGCTGCTGCTGTACAGAAAATTTCTTCAGAGATCCTCCAAAGCAAACTAGTCAGGTTCCAGTCAGGTACAAACTGGTCAGCATCACCTTTATCCTTGAGAAAGAGGTGGAACAAATGAGCCTGGAAAGCATTAAGGACAAAAAGGTGATTTAGAATCACAGTATGGATTGGAAGGGACCTTTCACTTACTTCCTTCCACCCCCTGCCATGGGCAGGAACACCTCCCACTAGACCAGGTTGCTCCAAGCCCCATCCAGGCTGGCCTTTGAAGCTTTCCAGGGATGGGGATTCCCTAACATCTCTGGGCAACCTGTGCCAGTGTGTCAGCACCCTCACAGGGAAGAATAAATTCCCAATACTTGATGCAGGATACAGTTGTCTTTTTGGATTGCAAGTGTGTGTTGCTGGATCTTGTTGAGGTTCTCATCAACCAGCACCCCCAAGTCTTTTCCAGGCTGTTCTCAATCCATTCTCCATCGATTTATGAAGGGGAAATGATGCCTGACTGACCTGTCAGCCTCCCACAATGATATCAGTGGAATGATGGATGAGAGAAGGGCAGTTGATATTATCCTCACCACAGCAAGGCTTTTGACATTTGCTCCTGCAACATCCTCACTGACAAATTGATGAATTTTTGCCTGGGTAAATGGCTCCTTTCAATCTAAGTGGCAAACAACTTTGTGTACAAAGACCTGTTGGAAAACAAGTTGGATGTGAGCTGGGAATACATCCTTGTGGCAATGAAAGCCAGCAGCAGCCCAGGAAAAGCACTGCCAGCAGGGGGAGGAGGTGATCCTTCCCTCTGCTCAGCACTGATGAGACTCGGATGCAGTCAGAGTCCAGCTCTGGGTTTTCCAGCACAAGAGGTGCGGACAAACTGGAGTTAGTCCATCAAAGGGACACAAAGACGATGAAGGGACTGGATTTTGTGTCATTTGAGAGGCTGAGACTGTTCATTCTGAAGAAGGTGGGACAGCATCTCTGCCTATAAATACTTGATGAATGAAAAATGAAAAATACAGGTGGGCTCTTCTTAGTGGTGTCCAGGGAAAGAACAAGAAGCATTAGGCCCAAACTGAAATACAAAATATTCCATTTAAACTTTAACCCCTCTACCTTTTACTGTGAGGGTGGTAAAACTGGAACAGGTGAAACAGGTGAAAACCTGGAACAGGTTTCCCAGGGAGGTTGTGGACTCTCCATAGTCAGAGACATTCAAAACCCAACGGGACACAACCCTGGACAAGCTGCTTTAGCTGACCCTGCTTTGTGGGCTGGATTAGGTGATCTCCAGAGGTGCTTTCCAACCACCAGAAGGATTCCATGAATCCTGCAAAGGATAGAGGAACCATTTCCAACACAACTTCCCTTTCCCAAAGTCTGCCTGCACTTGGAATGATTCTTCTCACAAACTTTCAGCACTGCTGCTGAATCCTCTGCTCTTTAAACATTTCTGGTAGATTTCAGTTCCAATCTCTCTCAGTTCAGCACATATTGTACAGGTAAAGGCATCTTTAAATCAAACATTTTCTAAGAATGAAAGTAGTACTGAAGATGCTTCCTACACTTTTTAGATTCAAGAAAGAGCCTCCCTCCCCAGCAGCTGTTTCACTTGTAATGCATTTATTCCATGGGTGTTTTCTGAAAAACTTTTGAAGTAGGAAAAGCAAACTCATCTCAGAAACAACCAATGACATTTTACCTAATTTAAAATGTAACCCTCAACAAGCATTGAACATTTCTGTCCTGAAATTGGAGTGTATGAAGACAAGAGGTGATAGAAAAGTGCTTTTTAAAATTTTAAGTGCACCAGACAACTGAGCAAGTCTTGTAGTAGGCCTTATTATGGAACTACAAAAATTATGGATCTGTGTTGGATTATTTTGCCCAATAAATGATTGTGATGACAAAGGGTGGAGAAAACTGTCAGAATAAGAAAGATTAGACTAGAATGCATTAAATTCCTGGATAAAAACTTGGTACAGTATCAGACTGTCTCAATCACTGTCAGAAATCGTATCAGTGAGGATTGGTGGGGGGAATTATATTTTACCTGGAATCAGATCAAATGAAGGGAGTAAAAGAGTATTTACTTCATCACACAAGAATATTCAAGATGAAGTGCATACTGAAACTTACTGAGGCCTCTTTTTCCAAACCTCCTCTTCTCATTTCACTCTTACTATTAATTACAATTTTACAGTGCCTGCATTTTCTTCCTAATGCAGGAATCAAAAAACCAGAACATTCTGCAAGCCATCAGGCATTACCACATAGCTGCAGACAATGATGTTGTTCTTCAGCATTTAACAGCTTCTAATTTATAACATTCAGCTATAAAGTTACAGCAGGATAAACTTCTCCAGACACCCAGATCCTTAGCTCTGATCTAACACCAGGCCTGCCAAGTTTGTCTATGATAGCTCCTAGTGTAAAATAACTCTTTGGAGGCACTTGAAATAATCTCAGTTATCTGGTCATGGGATCCACTGCTATATCATGTCTGTGTGGAAACCTGCTGCAGTCCTGTGTGCCAAAATACACATTTGGAAAAACTTAATGTCAAAATTGCACTTATTACTACAGCCATTCACTGGCTGTAATATCAACCTGTCTCATGAGGCATTTGATAGAGCAAATTACGTGTATTGATTGCAAAGGATGTGTGTCATGTTTCCTGAGACAATGTTCATATCCTCAGCTCTCCCCTATTAGCCAGGAATACAGTATTGACAAGAACATTATCAAGACACTGTCACTGTGATTACAAAGCCAATGGAAATAATAGCCATAGAGAAAGAATTACAGCTAAATATTGTATTTTTCATAATCCTGAACAGTTGCCAGGAAACCAAATGAAGTATTACCCTCTAAGAGTGCTGTGAAGTGGATGCCCCAAATCTTTTCAGGCCATGCTGAGATCAGTGGTTACTGACAAAGGCAAACAGCACTGAAAAGAATTGAAGAGAAATTCTTGAGAACGTTCAAGGTCAAAACCCAGGTCTGCCTTGCCTGGGATCATTCAGAACCTTCGGACAACAGCTGCAGTGTTTGTTGTGGTACTGAAATACACCGAGTGTAGCAACAGCTTCCCAGCTACTACTCCATCATCATCTACACCGGCTGTGCCTGAATTCTCCTTCTCCCTGGTCGTGCTTAAACCTTTATTTTCCCAAGGAATCCCGAACTCGACAGGATTAGCAGCTTTGCTGTGTCACTGCCTCCCTCTTGAGGCTGCAATGCCGCAAGAGCGCCGCATTTGAACTGCTCCAGGCTGTCCACAAACGTGCGGGAGCTCCAGAAGGAGCAAAATGCGGGATGCTGAGGGGAAGGATGAAGGCACAGCTGTGTGAACAAGGGCTGCCTGTCACTCCTCGTGGGATGGGGATGTGTGTGAGCTCCAAAAGGAGCAAAATGCGGGATGCTGAGGGGAAGGATGAAGGCACAGCCGTGTGAACAAGGGCTGCCTGTCACTCCCCGTGGGATGGGGACGTGTGTGAGCTCTGACGAGGCGCTGCCTAGGTGGCACAGGTGATCCTGTCCCCACGACGTGACACTGTCACAAGGTCCTTGCCTCACAGAGGGACCAGCATGTGCAGCACCTCGCACACCAAGAGTGCAGGATGCCAAAAGGTAACATCCCACCATCCCACCATCCCGCGTGGCAGCAAAGCTGTCAACTTTCTATTTATCAAACTCAAAATAGAAATCTGCTTTCTTTCCTCATCCTTAGGCTAAAGCCTCTGGAAGGGGGAGCATCCCTTTCTCTTCACTGGCAACACAGACTCAGCACTGCTGCAGAGATTTTTCCACAAAGGGAAGTGCAGTGTGGTAGTGAAACTTTGCCACTGTTTTTTATTACCCTGCTGCACCAACTGAGGAGCAGATCAAAAATGTGTGAGGCTTCAGGTGCCTTACTTTGAATTGGTATATATCCTGTAAAGTTCAAACATGTTCATGGGAAAAAAATCCCTACAATGAATCAGTATTTCCAGCAACAAAATAATTCCTAAAAAAATCAAATGTGAGAATAAGGGGGAAACCCACAACAAAACATCTTTAATTGCAGAATTCTCTTTTTGCTAAGAATTTCTTAATCGTTTACTTCATGACCCCCTATCTTCTTATCTCTGATTTCTCTGGTAAACTCAAGAGCTTTTTCACCCTTTCCACTAAACACCAGAAAACTTTGCCTACCTGCAAAGAAACCTATAGTAGAATGCTATGTTTCAGTTTGAGGCATATTTCATATTGTTTAAATGCCTCAGAACCAATAACACATAATTCTAATCTAGTAAATGAGTGGTTGCCCAAAATTAGGCTGAAATTTTAATAGTTATATCTAAAATTTTTAAGTCCTATGTGAAAAGTGTGGTATAACTCACCCAGCATGAGTGAGTTAGAATTAATTAGCCATTAATTAGCCATTAATACTGGCTTTTTTAAAAAGAAAAACAAGCTAGAAACCCAAACTTTGTACCACTAGTAGGCCACTAAAACAGGAAAGTTTGAGATGAGGGAAAATCTTTTTTTCTCTCTCAAAGAACCTGTAAAAGAGTTTCAAAGAAATCTTTTTATTCTGCATAATATTGTAATACTGTTCTAGTATTCACTACTAAATTATATTACCCTTATTAACATTTTTAGAAACCTTTTTCAGTAAGAAGATTTTATCTTGGTATGTTGAGAGCAGGAATTTGTAGCTGGACATTTATTGCCAAGTGAGTGTAGTAATTAATGGAAACTTTCTAAGTGAATATGTTGGACAGAAAGCACTTTCCATAATACACTGGTCACACTTTTCCAGCATGTTCCTTCCCAGTTTTTATGTGAATGAACAATCTTTTGCCATCTCACCCATCTTGTGAAGATGCAGAATCTGTATCCCATCATGGTTTTGCTACAGCAGAAGAGTGTGTGTAATTCCAACCTCAAAAGGTAAAATCCTGGGGGAAAAAACATTAGGGAAGCAATCCTATACTAAGGTTTCAAACCTAATTGTCAGCTGAGTACAGGCACATGTTAATAAGCACTGTTGGCTCAGAAACCACCTTGTCAACGTGCAGCCTGAATAAACATAATGCCATCCAAATCCTTGGATCCCTAATTCCAGTTATGACACAGGGCTGCTTGCTATCACATAACCCAGGAATATTTTTCCAACAAGAAGATGGCTGACAGAGGCCAATTTGTTGTCACTCAGGATGAAACACATGCTGGAAGCAATGGGGAGATAATGACCAACTCTCTTTTTTTCTCCTTGCCTGCATCATTGGGAAGGAATTCCCGGGACACATCACCTGTGTGGAAGAGTCACAATGCTCTGTAGTGTTCTGTGCATTGCACAGCCAGAAACTGATCCCCAAAAAATATAGGAACAGTCTGCATGATTCAGTAAAAGTGGGGCTGGTGCCAGGAGCCATCAGCACTCAATAAAATGGTGAGTCAGAATGTATCAGAATTGGACAAAAGGATTAAATTAAATGAAGAATGGAGGGTGGACATTGTAGGATAAGTCATTATGGATCACAGTGAAATCTCCCTGTTCAAAAGTCTCAAAACAGAGGGGGATAGATCCAGGTCTGCCTCCAGTCCACAGGGGAATGCTTAAAAATAATTCTCAAGTACAATGGGATAGGAAATATTGGTTGCAAACCCTAGGAGTGGTAAGGAGGAAAAGGTGGAAACCATCACTGTGGAAGAAGACAGTGAAAAGCCTCAGAAATCAGTCATACAGGCAGAAAATTAAGATATCTCAGCCTTCTATATCTTGAAAACTATTTTCAGTTTCAGGAATATGTATGGATAAAAACACCAACAGAAGAGGGATTAGCACATTGTGAAGTCAAGTAAAGAACCCCTCTACCATGCTAACAGCAAAAGAAAAGAAAAAAAAAAAAAGAACCTTCTCAAATAATATGATAATCAGAGGACTACTGAAAGAGAATTGTTTACACTCTGGGGGAACCAAAAGTAGTTGGTGGTCAAAACTAGGCCAAATTTCCACGCTTAATATTATTGTAGTGCTCTTTCTTGTAGCTGTAAAAAAACTACCAAATATTTTTAGACCAAAAGTATTGAAAAAACAAACGGAAAATTGTGCATTCTTCTTAAAATTGTTTGGAAGTCCACGTTACAGGTCAAGACTCAACTGTGCTGTCCAACCACTGCCCTCAATTCAAGGAAAATAGGAAATGCAATCAAAGCTGGGTAGGAATGATGATAGATCCCTGTAGATCTGTGAAGGAGGGTTTAGTGTGTTTATGAGTTTGGTGGTTTGGAAGTTATGATCTATTTCATTTTTATCCCTACACCTTAAATTTCTTGGTCGTGTAAAAGCTTCTTGTAAATATCTTGTAAACGTCCAGCCAGGGTGCAGGTAGCAATTAGGAGCTGGAAAGAAACATGTCAATTAACCTGGTAGCTTACCATCAACCTCCAGGGAAAAAGGAAACCCAAAACACACTAATAATTTGTTACAGTTTCCATGATTGGTCAAAATAATTATTTCAGCAACTTTCGTAAAGAAGATGAACATTTTAGAAACACAGCTCTTCAAACACATAAAAAGCTGTCAGTCTTTAGGATGTGTAAAAATGGACTAAATGTCTAACTAAAGACACTGTAATTATGAAATTATTTTGCTCTTTTTATTTTCTTGTATATTTTGAGCTTCCGTAATTCCAACGTACTTATTTGAGGTGATGAATTTTCTGTGAACAGAAAAAATGAGGTCCAGTGTACAGAAGGGAACTTGGGCTTAAAAGGCAGGAGAAAATCTGCCATTTGTTTTTCATGCACCTACCTGTGGTCAAAACATCCAAGGGCTTGTCCAGGACTTTAACTCAGAAGCAGGTCCCTGGCACTTGTGTAAATGTTAAACAAAACAATGGCCATCTTTGCAACCCATAATGATCTAGAACTAATTGCTTTTAGGCAATGACTGGATCAGCAACTCAAATGCTGACAGCTGGGACAAAGGGCACCAGCAAACTGCTGGCCAGATGGCAGGCACTGGGCTGGATCAACTCATCCAGGCTGGAAGAGTTATTTTTTATTTATCTAATATCCCACTATCCCCAGGATTTTTTGCAGCCTTTCATGTTGTCAGAATGAAGATGTTTAAGCAGGTGGTTTACTTTTTGCCACTCTTCCATCCTTAGATGTCTCCTATTATGATGGAAAAGAGACTGAGAATGGCAGCTACTTCAACTGAAAAAAAAAAGGTTAAAATATTCACATCAAAATAAAATCAGATTTTCAAAGGTACTGAAACTCCTATCAGTTCCAGCAATACTAATAAGTGTGCTGGTGCCCTAGGATTAATTATTCCCTGGGCTCTATTTGCCACCATCTCAAGGGACAAACCTCAGTGGCTGTTATTCCTCTTAAAGAGGGCACCTCGAGAGACAGCCACATCCATCTTCTAGAATAAAGCAGATTTTAAAAACTGCCTTTATTTCACAATTCATTGAAATTATCTTTAAAAAAATCAGTTATGTTTAGCATCTATTAATCAGCTAGAGACACTGAAAATGAATCAATTTAAATATATTAAAGTGTGTGTGTGTATTTTCAGGACAAAAAAAAAAGTGAAAGAGAAAACATTTTAAACTATATTTGGATTATAAACACCTAGAAAATGCTATTTTATTGGGATCCTGCAGGCTGCCTCTACACTGGGAATTTGCAGCAATTCCATGGGAAGCTGACCCATCCAGTCAGCAGGGTGGATTATTACCCATGTGGAGTGCTTACTGATGCTCTGGCACACAAGTGCCACGTGTGCCTGCCACCACTGTCACCTGCTGTATCCAGCAGCATCCATATTTGGATATTATTATTTTCCATCATCCATATTTGCTGTGGTTACCACAAATCCATCTGGTTTGTTGCCATTCCACTGGCTGCTGTTTTTGTTGTTGTTTTTTTCCCCATAAGCTCCCTATGATATTTTATTTTCCAGTCAGCACCATGATCCCATATTCCCACAGAAATTCAGAAATCACCACTGTAAAGAACAAATTTTTACCTTGTTTAGTACCAAACTTGATTGAAATTTAATTGAAATTTGAGGTATGAGCCACGCTGACATCCATCATCACTGGTGTTAATGGATTATATCAATAATCTCTGTGTATCAGCCTAGAGCCCTATTGATGCATTTAGCTATACACATATCTCCAAAATTTTCAAAGGCATGTATGTGATTTTTCCTGGCAATGAAATAATAGCCGGATTTTCCAGTCCTGCTGGGCAGACAAGATTTTTAATTAATTTAATTTTCTGCAAAATCAAGCTCTGTTCATTTAGGATTCCCTTCTTTCTGTGGAATTGGAACACATGAAATGACCCCTATTGTACCAAGGCATCTCTTGGATCAGACATCTATATTTCTACATGCAAACATCCAGCATGCTAATTAAGTACTTGACTAATTTAAAGAACATGTGACCAAGTCACACTGAGGGTGACCCATTTAAAAGCTTAAGAGCTTCTGATTGTAACAACAGAAAAATATATGGCTTTGTTTAGCTTTAAATCTTTTCTTATGCAGAATGAAGCTTTAATGGGCAAAATCAGGTTCCAAAATTGAGGTTTTATGAACTGCCACTGGGTAGATGCTTCAGACAATGCTGCTAACAACACTGAGAACAAATAGAGAAAAATTCATGTGGGTGCTCTAACTTGAAAGGAAATCAAATCTGCATTAACAAAAGAAAATTGTGTGTCTGTGATGTGAAATAATTTTAATGATGCAGTTTTGAGGAATAAAAACACGGAAGTGAGGTATCCAGGATGCTAAAGATGTTTGAATACCCCACTACCTGAAAAGTGCTGCATTTCTTACTCTATTTTTGTTCCTTCACTGGTCTCAAGGAGTAGATTGCAGCTGTCTGTCTTTCCAGCCCTAAATATGAAACACTTTTTCATAATGATGGTCACAAGTAGTTTAAGAAAAGCAGTGCATTATTAGAAACAATTAATATAGATTAATTAAATTATATTTTTGGTTAAAAAGGACTAGGTCTAGGACCACTGGCGTTTACTAATCGCATACAAACCTCAAAGGTTGAAGACAACTGCTCCAAAATCTCTGAAGTCATCCTTGTCTACAGAGAACGAGAGAAGCAAAGAAAAACATGTTTGAAACATAGAAATTATTAATATTCTAACACACTTTTCTATATTTGAGGTTAATCTTTTTTTTTTTCTAGTAATTTAAATTAAGACCTTTCCCTAATAACTACAGCAGAGGAGGGTGAAAAATGACAAACACAAAGTAAAGTTTCCTATTTGCCTTCCCCTGATTTTCTTCTATGTGATTTTTTCACATTTTCTGTGCATCTCAGTATCTCACTCTGTCCAATGACAGTCCAATGTGCTATTTCCCATAAAAGCCATTTTTTTTTAATAAAAGCCCATTTTACTTCCTGCCTGCTTACCTTGTTGTCCCCTATATGATCCCTTAAAGGCCACCTCTTCTGAAGATGTATTTCAGTGTTTTCCATATTTTCCATTAGATCTGATGACTGAAAACACAAAATTAAAAAGGCTACATACAGTGCAAGTTACTCAGTGATAAACTTATCACCAAAGCTGCAAAATGTGTTCAGACCTATCTTAGAGATGTAGAGATCCCCAGTTTATCATTACCTATCTCTTACTCCATCTCATTTGCTCACCACAGACCGTGTCCAACACCTCAGCACGTGTCACCCAGAGGCTGGCTGACCTTTCACAGCATGAACTTCATGGCTGTGTAATTGCCAGCTGAAGATATAAAATTGCCCTGGGTGTGTGTTGGGAATCAGCACAGACAGAATGCGCTGTTTATTGCATTTAAAAGGATATTAATCCCTTGTTTCTATTCATAAATCTCCGCTTTTTTCTAAAATAGAACAGCAACCCACTTCTGTCTGTAGTTGCCATACCTACCCCTCAATCCTCTGTCATGTTATTCTTCTTTGTTGGTCTTTCCATGCTTTTTCTCTGATGTTTACACCAGGCATGACAGCAGAAGGATGAATGAAAAAGGTTCCCAAGGTACTGCAAATACATAAATATTGGATATTTATAAAGGCCAATTAGAATTTCAGGCCTTGAGAACAGATTCATTGTATTATTTCATAACTGGTCCACATGCAGTAGCTGAATTTGTTTTGTGACTGAAAATATACTCAGTAATATCATTATATTTTTATTATGGGAGCCTGAACCAGAGTTTTTATGTTTTTCTGACCTTCTTCCTTGTGGCTCTGGGTAGAAAATGTATCCATGCCTCATCTCTAGATGCATAATTTGGATCCTCTGCAAGATACAAGTTTGAACATCTTTAGCAGAAGGGTCAATAATAAGCCTCCCAAAAAATAAGCCTCCCAATCCTGTGATAAGTGTTCTTATCAATAATCAGTTCAATTAAGAAGTGAGCATGCTCTCTCTCGTGCTTTTCTTTCCTGAGCTCTTATTTTAAAAGTCACCTTGTCCTCCATGCTCTGTGCTGCAGTTAAATGCTCTGGTTCTGCAGTCGAGGCACTCAGAGCGTACAGACATTGCAGGGAGCTTGGGAATATTTTTAACTCTGATTTAATCACAGTGGAAGTAGGGACCAAGGCAGCCAGAGAGGGCTGATCCATGTAAGATGAAAGCTTGGGGTGCCTGTGGAACTTAATTAACAAATCAAGAGGCACTACTGACCTGCTACTCAACTAATTCTAGATCCTTCCCTTGGGTGTAAATCCCTGAGCTGTGTGTAAACCTTATTTACAGCACAATGGTGTGTGACACTGACCTTTTAGTTTGCGTTTAGACTCAGTTGAAATACAACAAAACACAAATGCTAAGCACTCTGTCTTTTAATCTCCCCAAAGCTTAATTAAGGGCAAAGTGTGGTTTGGATCATGCCTCAAAAAGTCATGTGGCAGCAGAGAACCAGTCTCCCCAGGTAAGTAAAGATGATTAATTTCTAATTGTTTGAAGTTTGTTTACTTAATGCAGATGTATGAAAGGAGGCAAATAAGGCACCACAGGAAACAAATATCAAGATAGGAGAGGGGGGAAAAGGAAACAAATGAAGATACCCACAGCCAGATACCTGTGGAATTCAAACCAGCATTCACTGCTTTTTTTCCTGAAAAGACATAAAATTAGAGCAAGATGAGAGACAAAAGTATTTGTGTCACACTGAGCTTTGTGTGTGCCCTTTCTTATGAAATGCAGTCACTTGTTCTTTAGTTAAGCTGAAGTGCAAACACTGTTTGCCATGGGTGCCACTGGTGTTGCCACCTGCTCTCCCCACGGTTTTGGTTTGGGGTTTGCATATTTTCTTAGCCAATATTTAATCTCTTCATGTTTGTTTGTTTTTTATGCAAGCACACATGTATATATGTATGATATGCAATAAATCCTTTCCTCTAGCAGATATTAAGAAGGGTTCATAGGAAAGGAAAGAGAAGAAGTTTTTGCAAGTTACTCTTGAAACAAATTTGTGACCAGCCAGTTTATCTAAACACGTTGGCCTGCTTAAGATTTAAAGTGTTAAACTTTAAAGGAAAAGCAAATATTAACTGTTCATGGAAATGTTCACATTTCCCCCAATTTGCTGGTTAAGCAAACGAAAACATCAATTATTGATTTTAAAAAAACATTATGTGGGCAATACTAATATTAAATCTAGGTGTGGTAGGTATAGTCTGCTGATGTATATTTTATATAAAAATATGAGAAACATAAGTGATCTTCCCTGCCCATCTTTATGATGTTATCGTGTTGAAGCAGAAATGATTGAGGCTTCAAGACATGAAAGAAATGTCCTAATAAAGAATGAAGCAGAAAAAAAAAGAGTTTGCTGTTCTTAATTCTGAAGAAAAGGAATAGAAGTAATGATATTCCCTGTATAGTACAGACTTGAATTTGTGACCTTTAACCTTCTAATCCATGATAACACATACTAAGATAAAGCAACTGTCTAATTGAAATAACAAGTTAGACTATTCTTTGTACATATTAAGAGAAAGAATGTAGATATAATCTTGCAGATAAGGAACTTAAAATGGATTATTCGCTTTGTTCAAAGGTTTTACCTCAGAAATAGGAAAAATAACCAGTTTTTTATCACATTTATCACTCTTACTATATGCATTAGGCACCAAGCCAGTGACCTTCCACAGTAGTATCAAAACTACTGTTGTCATGTTTATTCATAATTTGTAAGTGTAACCACATAATTCAGAAGTGGGTGGTTTTGTAAGGTTAAAAATTCCAGTCACCAAAGAAATGCTCTTTACTATTGAGTGGATATGACAAAAGTTAGTGAATCACCTGTACCCCATTTCAGGCACCAATACAAGAATGAGCCCCTATATAGTTATACACTAATGTAATTTATATAGTTATATGCTAATCGCTTTGATTTTGCAATTTAAAAACTTTTTTTTCCCCGCTGAAACAAACCCTGCCTCAGAAACTCCTTAAGTATGTGCAGTTTTCACAGTGCTGAGCCTGTAACTTGTTCTGTCACTGAACAAAGCCTTCACCATCAGCATCTTGAGAAAGCTCCGGCATCTCAGCAATGGGAAATTGCCGAGAAATCCCTTCGGCGCCCTACACTGGCGAATTTCCTTGGAATTTCAAAGGAACGCCGCGCAGCGCCGCTGGCCCCAGAGCGTGAGGAGTGGGCGGGGCCCCGCGCAAATGATTAACGTGCCCTTAGACCAATCAGAGCTCGCGGTGGCCGCTGGCCGCGATCCTATTGGTGGCGGAGGTAGCGGGGGGCGGGCGGAGGCCGGGAGCGGAGCTGTAGTGGCGGTGCCTCCCGCTACCCGCGGCTGCTGCGGGCGGGACGCGCTTGGCGGCACAGCACGGTCCCCGCGGGGTGACAGCGTGACCAGGCCACGACCGGACCTCCCCGCCGCTGACTCCTCGCCGGCAGCCAACACAGCCCCGCCGCTCTCCTCCGCGCCGCCCTTGCTGCCTCGGGGGTCGCCGAAGACTGCAAAATGGCCGACGGGCGGGACGACGCGGCTGACCAGCTGAAGCAGTGGAAGATCCAGCGGGGCTCGCAGGTACCCGCCAGGCACCGCCGCTCCCGGTCCCCCCCGTGCCTCACATGCCCTGGGGAGCGGGGAGCCCCGCGGGGTTCCGCGGGATGCGGCGCTCCGGGCGGCCCCGGGACAGCGGCGAAGGGCGAGGCGCCCTTGGCCCGTCCCGGCCTCGCCGCCACGGCTTGGAGCCGTGCCCGGGAGCAGCGAGGCGCGGAGGGGTGCAGGCTGCCAGCTGGCCCGGGGCGATGAGGGCGGTCAGCGCTGCCCGGCCCTGGCCGCTCCTTCCCAACAGCGGAGCGCCCCAGCCGCGGGCCCGCCCGCTGCCACGGTGCTGGGGTTCTTTCCGTCTTAAATCAGAAGTTTGCGTTTCGGTTTGCTACCACGGCGGTGGAGCCAGTGGAAATGTGACTAGGGAATAATAGAAAGGATAAAGCGCGTTCAACAGTGTGTGCAGGGCCAGGAGTTGGGCTCAGTGATCCCCTCCAACTCAGCATATTCCGCGTGGATTTGCTGACCAGACAGAATTGAATTTTTAATGAAGAAATTGTTCCCTGTGAGAGTGCTGAGACCCTGGCACAGGTTTCCCAGAGAAGCCGTGGCTGCCCCATACCTGCAGGTGTTCCAGGCCGGGTTGGACAGGGCTTGGAGCAAACCTGGCATGGTGGAAAGTGTCCGTGTGTCCCTGCATGTGCCCCATGGCAGCGGGGTGAAATTCAATGACCTTGAAGATCCCCTCCAATCCAAGCCATTCCATAATTCTGTGAAGTGAATTGGGCCAAGTGGTTGATTGAAATCAAAAGGGCATGTAATAAACAGCGTGGTACTCAGTCATCTGAAGATGTAGAATAGACCCCAAAATATTTGCATAAATGTATAAATGCTGTAAGAGTTGATTTCCCTTCTTCATCAAATCACTGTGACAGTTTCTATATGTAGCTTCTGACAGAAATGTGTATTTGCTACTAAATACACTTCTTTTTTAAATACACTTCCTTTTAAGCAGCAGTCTTACAAGATGCAAGTGAATGTCTCAGTTCCCACTGGAGCTGTTGTCTTAATTTTATTTTCTCTCTTGGTTCTTAAAGGAACAGTATGAAAACTTACCTGATGACTTGTGACTCCATCATATCCTAGCCTGTATCATAATAGTTCCCTTTTTATCCATGAGTAATGCTTTTTGTAGGGATGTCGGCTTTTCTGTAGCAAAGCAGTATTTGAAAAGAAGCCAGGGTTAATTTGGAGACTGGGAGGTAACCCGAAGTCTGAGTTGCATAAGGAGTCATGAGACTTTAAGATAGAAAGTAGGGAGGACTTATTAGAAATTTAAAGTGAGTTGTATAAGGTACAAAGTATCAGTAATGCCTGGAAGTGTGTACTTTGATGTGTGCTGGTTACCCCAGCAGCGACTAAAATTCTCCTGGCTTTGCTTCCCTTCTTTTTGTCACGGCAGTTAGTGCTGTAATGAAATACAGTTTTAAAAAGTTCTTACTTATCAAGGTTTGGGCTATGTGCAGCTTCCAACCAGATGAAAACACAGGCATCGAACAAACTCAAGTCCAAAAATAGTATGAGAGTTCTTCTTTAAACTATGGTGTGGTTTTTCTTCCTCTCTGGAACTTACTTTATGTGTGTGCACCACATAACATTCTCCTGGAACTAAAGTGAATATCTCCTTCCATGAAATAAATGTATATTCTTTATTTCTAATATGAACACTGGAAAGTCTGCCTACACAAAGGAGACTCTACAGCCACAAAGCTGTTATTTTTTTTATAGTCTTAATGTCAACAAGGTGTGGTTTTAGCAACTACTTCTAGTGGCCCTGAATATTGGCTTTATAGAATAGTCTTGCCTGTAATAAATAAGCAGTAGAAAATATACTGAGAGCAGTCTCTACTCTTGCATATTTCCCATGACAAACTATAAATAACCTTTTGATTTAAGCAGATGTTTCTGTGACTTGAAATACGAATTCAACTTTATTTAACTTTCCTGTAAGCTTCTGAACATCATGTTTATGTTTGTAACCAGTTACATATTGTCTTTTAAAATGTTTGTGCAGATTTCAGTGTAGGTGAGGATTTCAGGCATCCCAAAGGAGTTGGATTTGTGCTTAAAGCTTTATGCTAATGAAGTGGTGAAGGAAGAATAAAGAACGTGGATATTTTGGGAATTCAAGCCAGCTGGAGGAGCATGTGTTGCACATTAGTAGGAACACAGTAGAAATGCACTTATCCTCTCAAATGTCTTTTATGTGGTTATTCATGGACCTGAGTGAAATAAAGGTGTCTGGAACTCCCTGTGTTCTCTGCCTCATCCAGAGCTCTGGGTGTGGATGTGAATAATTGTTCTTTCCTTGCCTTTGTGGGTTGCCTTTTGTGGGGAAAAAGGTCTTCTATCAGATGGGAATTTTGTCCTTTTGCGATAATTAACCCTCTTAAAGCAGAATTTAGGGTCAGAATTGGAACCCCATGAAGTTGCTGTTAGAGTAGTGAAGCCTTTTCTCATCAACCATTGCTTCTTCCTTCTCTCTTCAATCTCTTTTCATTTATGGAACTTTAAAGGAGGAGAACTAGTAGGATGGTGTGAATAGAAAGCCCATATGGAATCATGTCAGTTTAGTACAAGATGTGATGGATTTATTGTTAGCTGGTTGTATTCTGTGGCTCTGCTATTTGAGCTCATCCTGTTGTAAATTTTGTCTTTATTTTCTTTATTTTTTCCTTTGTCTTTATTTGTTTTCCTGTTCTTGTAAGTCCTTTACAAGGCTCCTAACAATAAATGTACTCCAGGAAAAACTGAGAACTGTGGCCATCAGGTCTCTGGAGCTGATGTACCTTTCTCACTACATTTTCTACAGCACCCAGTAAAACAGGAGTATTGCCTTAGAGGAGCCTATAACCCCATGTGTGATGCAGATGAAGTCTTTTATACTGGAATCTTTTTGTGAGAAAGTAGGAGTATAATCAGTTCTAGTGCAGGTGTTCCTCGAAGTTTCTTGTAGGACATTTCCTGGCAGTCGAGCTTCTTAGGGCTTGTGTTAATCTTAGTCCTTCCATGGTCCAGGAGTCTAAAATTAAGATTCCTCAGGTGTTCCTACTTCTATTATTTTCCATAACTCTTCCAGACCAACAGTAATCACTAGCCCCTTTTAGTCTGGCTGTAGCTCTTTCCTTGTGTCTCTACCCCTGCACTGACATTACCTTTTTCTTCTTCTCCTTTCTCCCTTATTTTCCAGCTGCTCCTTCTGTTTTAGTTTTTTTTTCCCCATCCCGTATTTTTCTTGAAGCAAGATCAGTAGTCTTGAGAAGAAACATTTCTGAACTGTGGAATTCCTGGATTTTACATGACTTAAACTCCCCTTCTTAAATTGTCCTAAAACTTAGCTCTGTGATTTAGGTAAAGTTCTGTATGTTCTGTAACTTCCTCCAGAATCTGAAGTAATTTTGCCACTTCTTGCTGATCTGTTTTGTGACATGTAGTGGTTGAGCAGTCATGCACATTGTGTGGCTCAGATCCAGAGGGTTTTTAATTTCTGGTGTTGACAGTGACTTTCTCTTGCTTCCAGAAGCCAGATGTCCTGACCACAGGTGCTGGGAACCCTGTTGGGGATAAGCTGAATGTCATGACAGTGGGGCCACGTGGGCCTCTTCTTGTCCAAGATGTTGTTTTCACTGATGAGATGGCTCACTTTGACAGAGAGAGGATTCCTGAGAGAGTTGTGCATGCAAAAGGGGCAGGTATGTTTAAAATCATATATTTTCTCTGTGTAGAATTGAGGAGCTTTTGAGTTAATGTGTAGATTATTAACATAAATTACATTGTAATTTATAATTTAGTGTTACTAGCTATAATAAATCTTTATAAACAACAGTGATAAGGCCTGCTTTAAAAGAACTCAGTACCAAAACTTGAAGCACTGAAAAATTGTTTACAGAAATGAGAGAAAATGTGGTTACAGCCCTTCAGTTTTTACTGTATCTGCTGTGGTCTCTGCTTCTTCTGTCTGTTCCTCCCATCTCTATTTAATGGTGTTTGCGTGTTACTTAATAGAGAATTTGGCTTTGTCTTTTAATGTATGTCTGCCAAAGCAAGCTGATCATCTAATATTTAAATTTTAAAAACCTAAACCTTTAAAAAGGTATTATTTATCTTAGTGAGGTAGAATTACTACCTTGATATTTGTCATGCATTTGTATTTGAAATGTGACTGTACATGGGACAGGTTCCTCTGTGGGGGTGGGAAGGGTTCTGTTGCCTCACCCAGCTTACAGGTGCACCAAAAATTCTGCAACTCCTAGCAGGATTAAAGAAATACCTGCCTTGCTTCAGATAAATACCCAGATCTTGGCAGAAGAGCATCTTCTCTGCTGCTGCTGGGAGCTGCTAACAGTCAGTTAAGGAGGAGAGAATGAGCAAATAGTTTGTGTTAAATCAGTTTCATTTTGTGAAAATAAATTGAGTGTATAGAGCATTGTTTAAACTGGTGTACTTGCATGTTTCCCTTTGGCTTAAAGTTTTGGCTTAAACAGACAAGCTGTGAATGAAAGGAAGGTACCTAGATCTGATATTTTGAACTTGCTGTTCTTCAGGAGCCTTTGGCTATTTTGAAGTCACTCATGATATCACCCAGTATTGTAAGGCAAAAGTGTTTGAGCACATTGGGAAAAGGACTCCGCTTGCCATCCGCTTCTCCACTGTTGGTAAGGCTCTAAATCCACTTTGTGTCTTTTACAGGTGTGCCCTGAGAGCAGTGTTTGTATTGTGGGGCACTTGAGGGGGTTTGCAATGCTTTCTTCCAGCCATTTCATCTTCCCTGAAGTTCACTTACGTGGAAGACCTTAAGCAGCTTTTGCCTCTTCCTGTCAAAGCTCTCTGGAGACACTTTTCTGTCTGAGATGTGAGAGAGAGGGCAGCCTGAGCTGTTTTTTTCTGACTGAAGGCTTGCTTTGTTTCTGGTTGGATCACAATCAACACTCTCAAGTTAAATACCTATGATCTCTTTTGGGGATGAATGATGTAAACTAAGAAAAATCAACAATCTTCCAAAAATAAACTCTGATTTCTTAAAGATTGGAATGCACAAACTAGCAAAATCTTAAATGCTTTTAGTTGAAGCTAATTGTGATCAATGGCTTGTCTGATAGAAAAATTATAATTCATGATGTGGGTGTCTTTACAAGAAAAGAAATCCTGATGAAGAGTCAGTTCTGGAAGTATTGGAGAGAAAAAAGTAGTCCAGCAAGGCTCAGGGAGTTGCTGGCTTTGGCCTGTTGGCTATTTCCTGTGTTAAATCCCATAGGATTTAGGGTGTCCTGAATGTTGTGCAGGGTAAGGACATGGAGTTGAGTTTGAAATAGGGACTGCTGCTGGAGCAGGTTGTTACATCCTTCCCTTCCCTTTGCCCGCCCTGTTTGGACACGCCTCCTCCCTTGCTGTTCTGGAATACACAAGGTTTTTAACGAGAGAATGGGTGTCCTACCGATTTCATCACAATTCAGCATTAGCTGTTCTGAACACTTCTGGAACACTTCTGCTCAGGTGTTGTGCTGAACACTTGTGCTCTGATCTAAATTCCCATTGAAAATCCCATCCTGGGTGAAGCAGGAGGAATTAAAAGGATTACAGCTCTTCCATAGTTTTTTATTACGCACGCTGGTTAGATTGCTACCTTCCAGATGAGAACTTTCCCACTGGGATTTGGTGTAGAGAAACAAATGTGGGTTTAGATGATTCAGCCTTAAAATCTGATGATGTCTCTCTTAGTGATAATGCAAATTCCACTCTTAATTGGTTCAAGTGGATGTACTTGTTTTTTCCTTCTTTTAACTATGGCCTGAATGTTTGGTTGGGTTCACACTTTGAAAACTCACAGTGCCTGAAGTATTATTGAAAATATTCCTAAAATTCTTTGGTTTAGAAAAGACTGCAATAAACCTTGCCCTTTTAGGATTTTATGGCCTATTTTTTTTCCAGGTCATATCTATATGCATTTCCTACCCTAACACTTCTGTGTGTTCATATATTTCTTCAAGCTGGAGAATCTGGCTCAGCTGACACAGTTCGTGACCCCCGAGGCTTCGCCATGAAATTCTACACGGAGGATGGGAATTGGGATCTTGTGGGAAACAACACTCCCATCTTCTTTATTCGGGACCCAATGTTGGTGAGTAAGCACAGCAGGTGAGGGTACTTTGTGAGAAAGCCCAAAAGTTCATTCACATATTTTTCTGGCTTCCCTCAGAAGCAAAAGCTCCGGTTTTGACACACTTAAACTTGGTTGTTTGTCAGATTGTCTGAACATTTTTTGCTTGGAAAGATGTTCTTAAAGAAAAATAAATAAAGAACTAAAACTTGGTAACTTACATGGTTTCATACTTTTCACTTGAACTTTTCACTTCAAAAGCTTCTTGCCAATGCTTTTGTTATTAAATCTGGGGTTTTTGGTCTTTTGGCATAACTTTGACAGCAGTTAGTAGAGGGGCTTTCCTTGAGTGCAGTTCTGCACAGGTATTTCATAGTGTCTCTGTCTTCATTTATAAGTCACATAAACACAGATATACAAATCTGAGCAGTTTTATCTCTCACTTTATCAACCACAAAAAGAAAGCATTCTTTATCTCTGTTTATTATAATTGTGAATGTTTGACATTACCCTCATTTTACTGGTCTGTGAATTAATTTGTTTGCAGAAAGAGTATAGCAGTAGAAGATTTTTTTTTTCAGTGATCTTACAGCTTTGTCTTTAATTTTTTTTTCCTCTCTTTTTCCTCCTTCATTTCTGGACAAATTAGTTTCCATCCTTCATCCATAGCCAAAAGAGGAACCCTCAGACTCATCTGAAGGATGCAGACATGGTGTGGGACTTCTGGAGTCTTCGGCCTGAGTCTTTGCACCAAGTAAGCTTCTCCCATGACTTCATTTTGTATGATTAAGAAAATCATGTTATGACAGCAGGTTTTTAACCCTCTCTTTTCCATGTTTTATTTAGAAATCTACATAGTCTTATTTATATTTTATTTAAATATAATTTTAAATTATCCATGCTTACCTGTGCTTAGAGGGGAAGTAAGTTCTATTTCATTAACACCTAAAGTAGAAATTCCTCAAGGAATTCCTATCAACATTAACATAACTCCCAGTGATGCAGATTAACACAATAAACAAACTTGGAATGAAGACTTTCTCCTTGATATGCTGAGCCCATTAATGAGTTTGATCCTTCTCTTCAGGTGTCTTTCCTGTTCAGTGATCGTGGCATTCCCGATGGCTATCGCCACATGAATGGATATGGATCGCACACCTTCAAACTGGTTAATGCTGGTGGAAGAGCAGTTTACTGCAAATTCCATGCCAAGGTATTGATTTCTTTTTAATTGAAACTATACATGATATTGGATAAAAAACATAAAAATATGTGACTTTTCAAGTTTAGTTCAGGCTCAAAGGTATATGGAGTCCTTGTTTAATACCAGTTTCATACCTTCAACCAATAGGAGAGGCATCTTTCTTCTTACTAACACAAAAATCATTTACTGGGCTATAAGAAACTTCTTTGGGCAACTGTCTCTTGTTAATGGAGTGTTATCAGTGAACTGATTTTTATCTGGAAGGCAGCCGTTGAATGTACTGTAAATCTAAACTCAAGTTATTGGAAGTTAGAACTTGGACAATCTCATTCTTGGATCATAAATCTTGCTAGAATCCATTCTGATGAATGATCTCTGTGGTACTTTCTGCATGCTGTAACTGGTGCTTTTGTTGCTTTTAGACTGACCAGGGCATTAAAAACCTTTCTGTGGAAGAAGCAGGAAGATTGGCTTCTTCTGATCCTGATTATGCCATACGGGACCTTTACAATGCCATTGCCAAGGGGAACTATCCTTCATGGTCCTTCTACATTCAGGTTATGACTTTTGAAGAAGCAGAGAAGTTCCCATTTAATCCTTTTGATTTGACTAAGGTATGTTGGATGCTGCTGGGAATATTCAGTTTCAGGTAGTTTTTAAGTGTATTCTTCATTGTAGAGCCATGATGAGCCAGAAATTCTGGAGATGAAACTGTAGTCATGTTATATCTGATGTTACTCTTCCTCAGGGAAATATGGATAGGGCTTGATTCTGGGCCTCTAGATCCCCTGGCACTTCAGAAGTGTGGTCTCTAAGATCAGAGTCACACCCTGAGCCTTGCTGGTCCCATTTTGTCCCACTTCCAATAGCTGCTCCTAGGAATGCCTCACTGAAAGATGGCAACATAAACTTGCATTGCATAAACTCCTTTTTACCTCTATCACTGCTCTCCTCGAGTGGCTAAAGACCTTTGAACTGAAAAGTGCAGCTCAGGTGGCAAAGAAAAGGTGGTTAAGCCAGTTAAGCATTTTGAAGGAGGTGAAAATATTTGCGCCACCAGTTCCACCCACGCCCTGCTTCCCTAGGCGATTTTCAAGGGCCTGCGGGTATTTCATTCAAGTACTCAAGTGCTGAGATTATGCTGGGATGATGAAATAAGTTGCATTCATACTCTATGGTAATTGCAAAAGGCTTCTTAAAATAAGACATTTCTCAATGTTTGTTAGGAGAAAATAAACTCAGTAATGTATTTTCTAATCTAAACTTAAATCGGGTGAGTTCTGCCTGGCAATTAAGCTGCATAATACTGTAATAATGTTGATTTTACGGATGTGTGTTGTGTCTTATAGGTTTGGCCTCACAGTGACTACCCTCTCATCCCTGTGGGAAAGCTGGTCTTGAACAGGAATCCTGTCAACTACTTTGCAGAGGTGGAACAGTTGGCTTATGACCCTAGCAACATGCCCCCTGGAATTGAGCCCAGCCCTGACAAAATGTTGCAGGTAAACAGGAGGTTCGACCTGAGGAGCACTGGTTGCTTTGCTGCTTGTGAAAGCTTTGAGTTGACATGCCCAGCTTTTAACAAGTGATGGTTAATGTTTGTGATCAATGTTTTAGGGACGCCTCTTCTCGTATCCTGATACCCACAGACACCGCCTGGGCCCCAACTATCTGCAGCTCCCTGTGAATTGTCCCTTCAGAGCCAGGGTGGCCAACTACCAGAGGGATGGGCCAATGACTGTTTCTGACAACCAAGGTAGTCGGGAAAACAGCTTTCAATATAATGATTCTTAGGCATGGGCTGCAACATTCTCTTCAGTTCACAGGGAACTTAAAATCCTTACTTGTGTAGAATGCATGTATGTCTTCTCTGTTAATCCAATAAAGAAGGCTTGGGATATTTGAATATGGGATGAGGAGTTTGTTTAAAAGCATAAAAACTAATTGAAGCTTAGGATGTGTTTAAAACTTAACAAAAAGGCCTTTAACAGAAAAGGAGTTTGTGGGAGAAAACCCTCAGTCAGGTTTTAAAGACTGACTTGGATATGCTCAGTACACTCCTCTAAACTGCTTTGCTTTCAGATTGCTGAGAGATTGTGAAAGACAAAAGTGAAAATGCCAAGAGTAGAGCTGTCACTTTGCCTCTACTGAGCAGCTTCTGTTCTGTCTGGGTTTGCCCAATAGTGGCTGTTTTCCACCTGAGAGTAAACAAGGATGTACTTAAGCTGTGGCTTATGCCAAAATATGTGTTCCTCTGGGCTATGAATTCAGACACGTGCTGAAGGAGGAGAGGGAAATATTTGAAAAACAGGAACTTGAGGGCAGCTGCTCTTGTCCCAGAACAGATAATGACTTTATGCAGTTCTCTAAGTTCATTATGTGTTTAAAATACACCCCCTACACAGGGAAGCATTGTAGTACTTCAGATATATAAATTACTGTATTTTTATGGTACCTTTGATTTTAACCGTGACTGTCTATTATAATTAAGAAATACTGTTGTGAGAGTGGCTAGCTTTTCTTCTTTTTAAATCAGGTCAATATTCCCTGAAAAAAAACTGTAGAAATTCTCTTTGTAGGTGGTGCTGTTAAGTACTGGCTTGAAGGTGTTGACAGAAAAATTATGTCAGCTGTTTTATTTTAATAAAACGAATCGTAACTGAGTAATTGATGTAGATTCCTCCAAGCAAATAACATCCTCTGTCTTCTGACTTACTTGAAAGTGCTGCCATCTGATTGATTTGGTTTGGGGATTTTTTTTTTTTTTTTTTCCCCAGGTGGTGCCCCAAATTATTACCCAAACAGCTTCACTGGTCCCGAGGATCAGCCCCAGCTCAAGGAGAGCCGCATGTTTGCTTCAGGGGACGTGCAGCGCTTCAACAGTGCCAATGAGGACAATGTGACCCAGGTGGGGGTGTGGAAAGGCTTTGTGCTGCTTGGCACACATGTGGGGTGTGTATTAGTGTGAGTTCTCACAGAATCTGAAATTCAGATTTTGGGCATTGTTACGTAGAGACTCTTGACTTTTCTTCTTGCCATTTGTGTCTGGAGAAGGAGTTGTTGGCGTTTTTGCCCAAGAAAAACCCCCACAGATTGGCTGCCTTTTAAACATTTTGAGTATTTTAAGTGTTGCTTGATTAGGAAGTGAAAGCTGTTCTTACTCACTTTTGGGAATAACAAAATAAACCTTTTTTTCCAATGGCCAGGTAAGAGAATTCTACCTCAAAGTGCTGAACGAGGAAGAGCGCCAGAGGCTGTGTAAGAACATTGCAGAGCATCTGAAGGATGCCCAACTCTTCATTCAGAAACGAGCTGTAAGTGCCCTCTTTGGGGTTTATTCCAGATTTCCTACCAATCTAGTAACATTGTCATAATGGCTTCTGGAAAGGAAGATCAGGAATTCTCTGAAAAGGCTAGATTTTTTCTCACTCAGGAATTCTCATACTTAAATATGTGCCTATTTACAAAATATAACATCAGTATATAACGTGTTAAAGTAACTTTTGCCTGGGGGGAAGAATAGTATAGATGTTGAACATGTGTTTAGCTTGGTGTTTGAAAAATCAGATTACTGCCAGAGTAAGTTTTTGCTCTAAACAAGAAGGCAGTGAGGGCTAAGGAGGGATAGGATCCTTCCCAGGGCAACTTTGTTTAATTTGGGAATGAGCTCTGTGTGGGATAACAGAAATTGTGTTTGAAGATGTTCATATCTTGTTTATAACTGATCAGAATTAAACTTTTCTTCCTTATGATACCTACTGCTTGTAGCCCAGGAAATGTGGTAAAGAACCATCTTGAAATGGAGGAAAAACATTCTTGTTGCTTTTTCTGTTTTGTCTTCCTGTGCAGGTGAAAAACTTCACTGATGTTCATCCTAAATTTGGAGCCTGTATCCAGGCTTTGCTGGACAAATACAATGCTGAGGGTGGGAAAAAGGTATGGTAATGATTCTTGTAGCTGCATTTTGACTGGCTGTTAATTTATTTGGCTTCTCTTCTAAATCCAATGAAGTGAGAAATTAGTCTTGATCCCTGTTTGATCTAAAGGCCAGAAGTCAGTGCTCGTAGAATTGCAAAATAAGGAAGTATCACTCTAATAACAATTAAATGTTGATTAACTGGTGAGGTACAAAGACTTTGTTTCAGCTGGGGTTTGCAGGGTTTCTGGAAGGTCACTGTACGTGGTATAAAATGTGTTCAGGTTGGTTACCCACCCTTTGTGATGGTAATGAAACATTGTCACAAGCCTTTCCTTGGCTCAGTGCTTGCTCCAAAGAGCAACAGCTCAGTTGATTCGATTTTTTTCCTGCAGTTCTCTACTTTAAATGGAACTTGCTCTGAGTTTTTCTGTTGCTTTATTTTCAGGATGTAATCAGAACATACACACAGTCCACAGCTCGTATGTCTGTCAAGGAAAGATCCAACCTGTAAGTCTGCAGAGATCTGCTGTGAATTTTGAGTCCTTCCAGCTGCACAAGAGCCTGTCCAACACTTCAAAGAATGTAGCAGCCTTGTGCTGAAGCAGAGTGTCTTACAGATGTGATTTACTGAGCTCTCAAGGGCTGTCTGTGCTGGTTAACACAAGCTTCAATCCTTGTGCCTTTCAACACTAGTGCTTTACTGCTTGATAACAATTTATGGGATTTTTAAACAACTCATGATAAAAAGTTGTCTTCGTTTCTAGGAGCAAACAGAAATTTAATCAAAATACTTCATTTGTTTTGTTGTACAACTTTCCTGGTTAAATCACACGGTAGAATTTCTATAAGGGCACTGTGATTGCAGATAAAGAAGAATAGATAGTAAACACTGTTCTGTTAAATTTTGGAGAATGTTACTTGCTCTGCAATTCATTGATCTACCAACCTGTTGTGAAAAATTAGCTGTGGTAGAGGTGCAGTAAAATAATATGAACTGATAACCTACTGCATTCTGGGATTCCATTGGCTTTTTACCTGATCAGGCATGTGGGATTACATGATTGAGTGGGAATATTTCCTGCTGGAAACTGGAACAGAGAATCCGAGTGACTTTTAGAAAAGAGTGGACAAGGCCTGATCTTCTTGGTTGTGTCTGCTAAGTGATGTATATTGTCTTCTTTTATTTCTGAAATAAATGGAATTAAAAATCTCTTGGCAAATAGTTTTCTGTGCAAGTGTCTTCCAATACTATGTGTTAATCTAGGAAATTCATACATCCCTTCATCCGTTTTTCTGGAGATGGTGCAGAAGCTGTAGATTGGATGTACTTTTTGCAGCTGCCTTTGTTTTAAAAACTCAATTTCAACCCCACAGTTGTGTTTAAGTTACTTAAAGGACCTGTGTTCTGTGCTAAACTGGCCATGACAAGTGTTGTACAGAAAACTTAGCTTTTCCCAAAGCTGTGGAGAGCTTTAGGCAACACTGGAAGAATAGTAATGCTATTTCTTCAAATAAAAAAGACAATAATTCCATTTACAGCTCCTTATCGTGATAATAAAGAGACTGTTGACATGACACAACAGCAGTTTTGTTTTGCTTTTGTGTTCTGTTCAATTAAAATCAAACATTCCTTTGCCAGGTTGTTGCAATATGATTTCAGTGAGCTGTAAAGCAGAATTGCTCAACATTTTCTTATTACTGTTTTACTTTAGATGCATATCTCTAGCAGTGGATTTGGGAATGAATTTGAAACTAATGTTTGAGAAATTACAGCTTCTCCAGGAGTACCTCTTCTTTTAATGGGCCTTCATTCCTAGGTTATTTTCCCTTCCCCAAAATATTTGTACTTGAATATCCAAAAAAACAGAATCACATTTGTTGTAGTGAGCTGTGCCAGGAGGTGAGGAAGTTCTTGGGCTTGCTAAATGTTATGTGGGGAGAAAAAGGGTGAGGTAGGTTTGGATCAGACTTCCACTGCTTCAAAGATGTTGGAAAAAGCCCTGATTTCCTTTCCTTAGTGCAGCTCATTGATGAGAATTGGCTGCTAAGCAGTGTATGGGTATCCCTAATTTCAGCTCCCAGTAAACCAATCACTTTGTTTTGCCAAATAGTCCATACCTGTTGCTCATTTTGCAGAAAAAGGCTGTTTGTTCTCTGTTTGGAGATCTGTTCCATGACTTCTCACAGGCAAGTTAGTCACGTTTTTCTCACAAAATGTTTTGTGAGGGTGATGAGGCCCTGGCTCAGGGTTCCGAGGGAGGTGGTGGTGCCACATCCCTGGAATTGTCCAAGGCCAGGTTGGGCAGGGCTCTGAGCAGCCTGGGCTGGTGGAAGATGTCCCTGTTACTGCAGGGTGTTGGACTGAATGAACCCTCTGTGACTCCACACCCTGAGTTCAGTTTGCTGTGGGGTGTGGGGCTCCAGCCCAGCACTGCAGAAGGGAATCGAGCCACTCGTGTTGTGTGTTCTTATCTCTTGCTGATAGCAAGTTTCATGGAGGGCTGCAATGCATGGTAAAGCCTTTGCCCCCTGGGTAATATTGCAGAGCTCAGTCTGAACTGATGTTTGAGGTCCAAGGGGTGTGCTCATGACACAGCTCGTGGCAGGCAGAGGTGGACTTGAGCACAACCTCAACTCTGACGTGGAGGATTAAACCTCAGCATTGCCCAAGGCCATTTTGGACAGAATTGGGAAAAGAACTGAGACTCTATTTTGATTATTGTAAATGAATTCAAGGCAGTTTTGCCATCATCATTCAGGATGATTCCAGCTGGGATGGATCAGAAAGATGAAGAAGATTCCCAAAACCAGCCCTGTGTTTGCAAAAGGTTGTAAGGTGGTGGTGCATTGTTACACAGTCTGGGAAAACAAATGAAGGCTGAACAGTGAGGCAGTGGTGTAAAAATAACAAGTGGAGTATTTGATAACTGACTGTTATGATGACACTTTTGCAGCCTGGATTGCAGAGCCTGTGTGGTTTAGTTGTCTGATGAAAGCTTGGACTTTCATGCTGGAATCCCACCTAAAGCCAAACTCTAACCCCAGAGCAGCTGGAAATCTTGCACTGCAGGCCCTCAAGAGCTGGGCTGAAATGTGTTCTCAGATCACACACTGGAGCTTGATAAACTGATAGTTTCACTTTTTTAATGAAAAAAAAAACAACTAAATATTTTTTCACCCTGCTACTCAGAGCAGTTCAAATACTGTAAATCTCTAATGGACCAAGTTAGATGGAAAACTTCATTTCCTGTTTCATAGCATGTGAAGAACCACAGAAATCCTTTATATAGATTTGCTGTGTCTGGTAATTTCAGTATTTATTCTTTGTTTCTCTCAGGTTCCCCATTTTTAAACTTTGACCAGGAGTTGGAGCATTGTTATTTTTTTGTTGTTTAGTTGGGATTTTTCCCCCAGTGCAACAAATCCTTGTCCCTGTGATTATCGATTCAGGATTGACACAGAAGTGGATACACTTTCCTACCCAAACTATTGTATGATTCTCTTCTCCACACTTGGGAATCTTTGACCTTGTGCTTACATGTTGTAAGATTAATTGAGGAAGGAGGGTGATGGCAGATACTGGTTACAGACTAAGTTAGAGTTGCAACACTCCCTAAACAGAATGAAAATACAGAATTCCTACTGAATCATAGCTCCTGTGTAGCCTACAAGGTCTCAACAACACTCTTGACTTTGTGGAGGGAAGCTGGAAAACCAGGAATGAAGAAATCTCATTTTCCCTGCTTTACTTATTGTGTGTGTGCAGAGTCCAAGATGCTTCAGCCACTCAGTACTTTTCCTAAGAGATTTTATTGGAAAATACTTCACTTTAAATTTAAACTTTCAGTGTTATTTCAAGTAGGATCTGTCTTCCCCAAACCTCTGATTCCAAGATACTACTGCAAGAAAATAATGGAATTTTGCCCTTCAGAGTTGCAGGAATCAAGGCTGTATTTTAGAAGCCAGTTAATATTTTATATTGTTTTCATCATTGTTCACATTTAAGGAAGATAATCTACTGCTGATTCTGGTTTTCCTTTCGCTCTGTTTTCATGTACCATAACTTTTTGTGGGAGTGGTTTTTTGGTTTTGGGGTTTTTTTTGTTTGTTTATGCTTTTCTGTTGGGTTATATGACTAATTTGTATGTGTTTCCTTCTTTGGGCCTCTCAGTGCTATCTTCTTTGTAAAATCTCATCCAGCTATTCAATATTTTCCTGAGGGAGTGCAGGCAGCCTTTCATCTGAGACATCTAGACTGATAGTGACAAGATTGGTCAAAGATACCCAGGGAAAACTTGGCAAATATTGCCAAATATTGCTTATGCTTTATTCCATATTTATCCACAGCCCTTCGGTTTAATCTTGCTCAATCCTCTCAATCCTCTTGCACACCTGTCCTCACTGGAGCACTGTTGGGTCCTCAAACAATGGAAACATTCACAGCTCTCGTTTTTAATTGCATTTTGAACTTGCAGGGGTCCTGAACTAGGAGCCCAATGATGTCAAAGGTCCAAAAATCAAATTATGATCTTCAAAATCAGGCCTTTCATCTACCCAATAAATCATTTTCAAAGGCTGCTTAAGGTAACTTTAAAAGGCTTTTTAAAGTAGTGGAAATGTGTTTGTGAGTAAATGATACTGTTGTGACTCCTGCTTTATTTCTTAATTCTCCCACAGAATTTTTGGGAATTGCTTGTTTTACTCCCATGGGTCAGCCACTGTACTTAGTGCTGTTAACCTCTAAACACAATTGTACTTTTTCCAAGGCAGGAAAAATGGTTTAATAGCAAATCTTTCCCTTGTTTTGGCTGACTGTGCAAGGTTAAAGGTTTTTAATTAACTCAGCCAATCATTGCACAATTAGTACAAAGTCCATTTGTTACATCATCAGAAACTTTTTTATATCTTTTAACCTTTTGAGATTTCTATTTATTAACCTTGAATTATTGGAAAAAGGTGTGGTAACTGCTAATATTCAAATGAAGTTTGTTGTTCCCATAGTGTCCTTTCCAAAAGATGGTCTTTTATTTCAGAGTCTGAGTATTTACTCACTGTAGTACTCACTTGAGAAAAAGAACTGGCTTTCTTAGTAATTTATGGAAAGATATTGTCTTCTCTCAGGGGTGATTCAAAGTACCTGGACCAGCCTCTTTCTCTCACTCACCTTCTGCCTGGCACAGCCAAAATCTGATCTAATCTTGGTTTAGCTGCAACAGCAACTTTTGGACTTGACCAGATGTCTGGTGATTTATTTTGCTTTTTGCTTACCTTTCTGTAGTCTAACCTTAGTCCTGTATAGGTGGGGAGTGCACGTGGAGTGTCCACATGTCTCAGCCACGCTCAAAGTACAAAGAACCCCCCCAAACCAGATAGATTTTGAAGAGAGCAGAGCCCTTGAGCTGGTTTTAACCCATGTGTTTCTTGGCCTTGTGACAATGAAGATGCTCTAGAGAGCAGTAATGAAAACACATTTATGTTTTTATTCACTGCATGCGCACTTGCTACAGTCTAAGTGTTGTTTGTAGTTTATCCTAATTTATTGTGGTTTAAGCACATTGCTGGAACACCATGTTAATCCAAAATCCTTTGTGGTTTCAAATTAAAGTAAGCAAGTGCTGTATTAAGCATTAAAGCCTCCACATGAGGAAAACAATAAAACAAAACAAACAACAACAAAAACATGGTCAGAGGCCTCTGACATGAAGTTAAGTGTGTGCAGCTCCACCAGTTCATGATCTGATTTAAGCCCAGGCCCAGAAATGCTCAGTCTCAGTCAGCAAAGAGCTCCTCCCTCTCCTAACAATTCACCTTCTGCTTGCTCTGCCCATTCCTAAAATATCTGAACCATAACCCCAAGAAAAACCAGAAGAAAAATCCAGGCAGTTTCATCTCTATTGGAATTTTATCCCTCAGTCCTTACTCACTGTCTCCTGCCAGAGAGTCCCTTGTGGTCCCTGCCCTCAGCTTGCAGGGAATGCAGTCGTGGCAGGCTGTGAATGGTAGCACCAAGCCTTGTCCTTTATTTGTGCAGGTAGGCATTGTGCCAGAGCTCTCCTGAGCTCTTCAGGGACCTGGGAGAGAGAGAAGAGAGAAAACATCACAGGCTGCTCAGGGGAGTGTTGCTGGGACAAGGAAATGAGGTTTTGTCTATGCTCACTTCCCAGAATCCCACAATAAACTGAGTTGGAAGAGACCCACAATGATAGAGCCCAACTCAGCCCTGCACAGCATCCCCAAGAGTCACCACGTGCCCAAGTGGGTGAAAGGAGAGCAAGACAACTCCTGCTCTTAGGATTCCAGTCTCTCCTGCATCCCCCTGCAGTTTTGGGGGGTTTATTTTTACTCACTGCACGATGTCTGCGAAGGCTGTGAGCAGAGGCTTGCACTGGTACTCAATGCCATGCTTGGCACACAGGGACTTCACCAGAGGGGCCACCTTCCAGTAGTTGTGCCGTGGCATTGTGGGGAAAAGGCTGGGAACAGGAGACAGGCAAGCTTCCTAAGAAATCCTAGTCATTAGTACTTCCCAGGAATCACCCAGCTCACAATGAGCAGGGTCTGTAGCTGCTCCCAGCTCCTCTTTCCCCCTACTGTGCTTTTAGCACAAGGAACTCGTAGGAATTTCCTTCTTTCCCCTCTGTTCTTTTCCACAGTTTGTCTCCAAATTAAATTATGTTTATGGAAGAAACAACTTCCCCTCCCTCCCTTTTTCCAGAGGTAGCCATCTCCATAGTACAGAGGAGATAAGCCCATCCTTCATCCTTGCATATCTCACTCTATAGAGTAACAGCATAAAAAAAAATCAGCAGAGGTGGCTTTAAACTCCTGTGGCATACTAAAACAGATGCTTTAACCAGGACATTTCCACTGACCCTTAAAATCTAGTACTTGGGATTGACTCTGTTGCTGTCCTTGCATGGATCCTGCCCCTGTTCCATTTTCTCTTGTGATCTTGTGGATCCAGTGAAAGTTTTGAATTACATGACTCTCTTTAAGAGTTTCAAGTTTTAAAGACAAACTCATTGGTGCCCCACAATTATATGTAGAATTCAGAGCAAAAAATAACAAGGAAGGGGGGAAAAAAAAAGAGAGAAGGAAAAATATTTTAATAAAAGGAGGAAGGGAAAGAAAGTTCACTCTTGGGGTGAGTACTCACTGATGCTCAATCTGGAAGTTGAGGTGCCCTGTGAACCAGTCATTGAACAGAGACTGCTCCACGTTGCAGGTTGCCTGGAGCTAGAGGAGGGGAGAGGAAAGTAAAGTCAGAGACAGGTCAGAGTACATTTAGGAACCAAAGCTCAACCTGGATTTCATTTTGGATTGCCACGAGTGTGTCATTGCTGTCCTCCTTTACGTTTTCCATGACTGAATCCACCAGCCTATTAACCTGCACCTCCCAGCCACCAACAGATTTCACCCTTAAGGCAACATGAGACTTGCTTATGGTTAAAATTTGTACCTGTATGGCCACAATTGCAATTCCTAAGAAGGGAAAAGTCTCTTTTACCTGAGTAGACATCCAGTCCAAATTCTTGTCGTAGTCGATATCCATTGGGATATGGTTCATCTGTGAGACCCAGACAAACCAGCTGCTCTCCAGCATCCTGTGCAGTGAGATGAGAGAATTCAGTGCTGGGTGAGCAGGTCAGCGAGGAGCCATTGAAATAACAGCAGAGCCAGACTCAAAGACACAGCTGAACACTAGCCTTGAACACTAGCCTTGCTAAGCCAGCACCTGGAAGGACTTCCAAACCCTGGAAGTTTCATACTTCCTTATGAGACTCATAATTATTTCATGTGTTTTGTTATAACACATGTTCAGCTTGTTTTATCTGTAGCCAAGGACAAAACTGACAAGAATCAGTGAAATCATCCAAGGGGAGAGTGTGCTGTCCATTTAAGTCAGTGATGCTGAATAATACCTGGGCATTTGCAAGCCCAGGATAAGCTGTTATGATCAAATGTTCTCTTTAAGCAGCAGCAGACCCAACACCCAAAGCATTGAATATTACTTGAGGTAAATATTTCTCAATTTGGTCAGCACTCAGTGAAATCTCTTTGCTGCCACAGCTAATGGGGCAACATAAAACTTGCACTGGCAATCGAACAAAAGAATTTATTAATTAAAATTTGGCAAAAAATGAGGTGGTAAAGAAGAATGTTGAAATATAAACACAGAGGAAGGCAGGCAGGTACAGATGGAAAGAATGCATAGAGAAAAGGCTGAAGAACCTTCTAAAGAGACATTACCTGAGTATAAAAAAATATGCCAGGAGACTCTTTGTTTCTAATAAAGATCCGTAAGTAAAAAATAATCTGATGTAGAAGGTCAGCATGCAGGCCAAGTCCTACCAAAACCAGAAACAACAAGAAAAGCAGGTCTTTATAAATTACATTTGCTTATTTCTTTTTTTAAGCTTCATAGTATAGGCATAAGAGAACAGTTTACTTTCAGCTTTGACAGTTTTTTTCTGAATGCAATAGTCTAAGGTAATCCAACCCAAGGTAATGATACTTTCTCACAGCTTGCTGTAAGAGATGAATCTGAGCATTCTTGCCCAGCAAGGAGCTGGCTCCAAGGTTGAAGGTCCCCATCTGACCCCTTTTGGTCACACAGGCAGCAGTACTCACCACCCAGAACTTCTTTGTGTATGCAATGTAGAATGTGTGGCACTGGAAGTAGGTGGGGAACAGGAACGGAGGAAGAGCTGCAAAGAAAAATTCATCACTGGTGACATCATGGACTGAGTGACATCATCAGCCTGGGAGGGAAGGGTCCTGAATTCCTGCTCAATCTGGAGAACATTCCAGGTTAGGGTGTAGGTTTAGTGCCTTGAAACATTTATATGTCTGTCCATTAATCTGACAGTTCTTACAAACCTCAGATTTCATCTTAGGCTCTTGGCTGAGGATCAGCCATAAATGATTATTTTGAGAAATGGCTTCCACAGCCCAAAGCTTATCTGGCTCGTTATTCTTTGGTGCAAAGCAGGGGAACAACAGGAATGCATATGAAATCCCTTTTCTATCAGGGATTTGGGGCTAAAGAACTCAAACTCAACCTTCCAAAAGGACATCTCTCACTTGCACTTAACCCCAAGACACCAAAGCAAGCCAAACCAAAAAACCCAAACCCACAGACTTTGATACCACTGAGAGATGTGGTATGACATCATAACATAGACCCTCTGTGGAGGATGTGGGAGATCTGGGATAGGATGTGTCAGGTCTTCAGCTCTTCCAAAAATCTGGTTGTTATTATTTTGGCTTTTTATTGTGTTCTTTGACTCAGGCACATTTGTTTTTTTCAAGTTCTCCAGGTTAAAAGTAACATCTCCTAGTCCTTTTAATACCTCTCAGGGAATTGCAGGAGGATGAAGATACTCACTGATGAAGAAGTATTTGTGTTGATGGTTGTAGGGCATGTATTTTTTCTTTTTGATGCCAAGCTGTGAAAAAAAAACAGAAAAAAAAAAAAAAAGAGTGGAGACCAAGGAATTTGCACAGGTAACTTGCTCTTTTCCATTTATTTTCCAGAGGGACTCTTTCTTGCACACTTCCCACAACCCTCATTCCTTGTTTCATGATTCATTTTGTGAAGAATTGGATATATCAAGGCTAAGTTATGTTAGTGGTCAGAAATACATATTTTCTCTCATTTTCCCCCCTTATTTCTTCTCTGATTCTCTAAACTTAAATGGCAATTCCACTATGGCATGGAGAAAAATATTTCACTGCTGTAGCTGCTGTGTTGGGGTCTCGAGAGCTGATGGGATCTACAGCAAAAGGGGTTCAGCACTCTTAGGTTGTCACTCCTGGAAGTGTCCTAGCAGGACAAACTGGGAATGTCCTACATGGCCCAACAAATTCTGCCCAACTGGAGTTCCAGGAACAGCTCCAAGTTTTTCAGTCCTGCTGTCCCTGTCACAGCAAACTCTCCTAGAAGACATGGACACACCAAAGCCACTCATCTGACTGAGCCTCATACATTAATATTAAAATAATAATCCCAGGCTGACTGCAGCCATGCCTTCCACTGATGTTTACAAGTTATTTAATGATCATTAATTACTGAGTTGTTGTTCTAGGTCATGAGGTTTCTCTAGCCATTAATGTGCTGGTTATATACAATGCCCTTACATCATGTCTAATTTATTTACATCAACAGATCAGCTGTTCAAGACATTCTTAAAGGCACTTAGTGTAAACTGTGGAGAAATAAACCTCTTTAGAGAAACTGCCATCACACTTTAGTTTTAGACTTCCCACACCCACTCACTGACCTCCACAGAGAATTTCTTCCCCAAAGTGAAGAGGAAAGGGTGCATGTCAATGTCAGGGTCCTTGTGGAAGCAGTTGGGTTTGGCGTGGTGCTGGGAGTGCAGGAGATTCCACCACTTGGCTGAGGCCCCCTGTTCAAGGGAAGAACAAAGCATGAAAAGCTCTTTCAGAGCCAGACTCCCCTCAGTTCCTGATCCCAGTCCTTCCCCCAGTGCTGCACATGCTCCACAGGTCCTTCAGAACACACAATTTTACAGGAAAACCCTCAGAAGTTTTCCAGGGACTCACAATCAAATGGCACATCACAAACTTGTGTAGCAAGTGGTTCCATTTGGTTTTCCTGAATACTGACAGGTGTCCTAAATCATGCTGTAACCAGGAAGCCTGGATCTGGAGGAGGAAAAGAGAACTTTGAAGGGGAGGAAAACAGGAATTGAGGCCAGGATGGTTCCACATCCATCCTTTGCTTTGAAATACCAAGGTTTAATTCCCAGACATTGGTCTAAAGTCACCAGCAGAAAGGGACTGTGGAATCCTGACACTCTCAAGTCTTCCCCCATAATATATCTTGCTGAAAGAATCCCAAACTAAGTTTAGTGTGAGCTCCTCCAAGAATTTCTTCTTGGTATCCAGATAGTGGCTGTGTTTTTATGACAAAGTGAAGCTGCACCAAGTGAGGAAACAAAGGACAAGAAACTGCTCCCGTGTGTGTGTGTAGGTTGATGCCAGTCCATGCCACGGAATTCATTGCTCACCTGGGAAATGGTCAGCAGCAGCAGGGAGAAAATGAAGGGCAGTAAGGATGTCCCAAAGTAGTAGAGGACGAGCCAGGCAGCTGCATCCAAGAGCAGGATGTGAGCCAGGAGCAGGAAGAAGAAGAGCTGGTTTGGCTCCAGGAGTCCCATTCTCTCGACTGTAGCGCGCAATTCCCGGAAATCCTTCACCAGCATTTCCTAGAGAAGCACCAGGCTTACAGCTCTCTGGTTTTAGAGAGCACTGCTGCAGCCTCATAACCCAAAAACCACTTTAATCGGGGGGAGAAAAAGCAAAGGATCTGGCTAAAAGGGCAAGAGCTGGGTTTAATAAACATTATCATTGCTGTGCTACAGCTTTTTGTTGAACCATCACAATGCCTGCATCCCAATCCCTAAAACAAATCCTTGGTGCTTCTTCCATCAAACCCTTGGCAGGCAGCAGAGGGCTCAGCTGGAAGTTGTGTTTAGTGGAAGTTGTACTTTGTGTGCATGAACTTCTCATGCCACCTTGTGGTAGGTCTTTGGATGAAATTATTCCTTGTCTTCACTTTTCCCTTCCCAGGATTTACAGGGGAGGGTTAAATGCACCTACAGCTGAAGGAAAATATTTATTCTCCAAGACTATTCCTTTTCCTCCTGGTTAGTTCTTCCTCAAAGCAAGGGAAAGAAAATGTGATAACTCTGCAATTTAGGTAGAGTAGCTGTGATAAGAAAAGTTCATCTTCAGGAATCTCGTTCTCAACCACATAATGTGTATTTAGACTCATATTCAAATATTGTTTCAAAGTAGCCCAACAAATGTGAGGAACCTGGATCCCGTTGCTCTAGGAACTGATAGAGAAGAACAAGATGTAACCTCAGAATATTTCCCTTTAGTCTCCTTTGATCAGTTTTGTGAGGACAGACTTACATTTTTAGTGGGCTCAACACTGGGTTGGTCTGGTGCCAGCTCCCCAATCTGCAGTGGCTTCAAGTACTTGCTCACCAGCACCTTGTTGACGTGGAATGCCACAAAGGCATCCTGCAAAGGCACAGGAATAAAGGAAAAGAAATCCAGATTTTGTTTAAAACAATTAAAAAAAAAAATGCCTTTTGAATCACTCCATTCCTGGAAGTGTCCGAGGCCAGGTTGAAGCAACCTGGTCTGGAGAAAGGCATCCTCCCTTTTTTATCCTTTGTGAGAGAACACCACAACAGAAAGCAGCACCAAGAGGACTCCACAGTTTCAGAGTGCAATGTCACCCTTTTTAAAATGGTGGCATCAATTATACTCATTTTTTTCATTCCTCAGGTTTCTTTGCTCACTGAGAGCCTTCTGTGCTTCTCATCCTCTCCTGAGCTGCCACCTTTCATGGCTTTCTGCTTTTGGTTAAAATCTTCCAGTTCAATTAAGATAAATTCTTAATTTTTCATAATATGCATCAAAAAGATTAAAGAATGGACCTAGTGCAAGATGGACAGATCTGAAAGTGGCTCACATTCTGCACGGCTCAATGATTTGGACATGGAACCAACCTACAAGCAGCAGCTCAGATCCCAGAAACAAAATATCTGGTTCATCCATTGTTTGGGATTTTCCAGCATGCTAAAATGAAAGAAATCTGGCAGTAGTAACTCAAGAAATGAGTGATGAAATTACAGAGTGCAAAGTTCAACCAATACACAATTTGAAATTTAAATTTGATGGGCTGAAAATTATTTTGATTTCCATGAGCCTCAAATATCCCTTATACATGGAAAAATTGCTGCAGCTCACAGCAACTGCACAAGCAAGACCAGGAGGTAAGAGGAATCCTGAAGACTTAAGAATCACAGAATGGTTTGGGTTGGAAGGGACCTTTAAAGCTCCTCTAGTCCAACCCCCCTGCAATGCGCAGGGACATCTTCAACTTCATCAGGCTGTTCCATCCAACCTGGCCTTGAGTGTGTCCAGGGATAGGGCATCTCTGGGTGACATCTGCCAGTGTTTCACCATCCTCATCATCAAAACCTTCTTCCTTATATCCAATTTAAATCGGTGCTCTTTTAGTTTAAAGCTATTCTCCTTTGTGCTGTCCCTCCACGCTCTTGTCCAAAGTCCCTCTGCGGTTCTCCTGGAGCCCTTTAGGTACTGGAAAGGGCTCTGAGCTCTTCCTGGAGCTTTCTCTTCCCCAGGCTGGACACCCCTAGCTAGCAGAGGTGCTCCAATCCTCTGAACATCTCCAGGTGCTCCGATCCCATTCCCGTGAGCTGCCTCTCCTCGTTTGCCCTTTCCCATGGCGTGGGGACGGCGAGGCTCGCACGGGGCGGTCACCCTTGGCTCCCCGACCCTGTCCCACACTCCTTTTCCAGCTGAGGTCGCTCCCAAGCCCTCTCCGCACGGCTTTTCCCGGGCACCCTCCTGCGGCGCATCCCGGCCCTGCATCCCGGCCCTGCATCCCGGCCCCC